>JAYMSF010001652.1:0-11600 GCA_036897335.1 Silene vulgaris
AAATTTTTTGTGCGCATAAAATTTTTTCCCCGTTTTTTTTTTTTTTTTTTTTTAATTTCTGATTTTCTTTTCATTTTCTTATTTATTAAAGTTTCAGTTCTGCAAAAATGTACCCAGGTACTCATATGTAAATTATGAAGTTATAAAGAACTTTTTTTATTAAATTTGTCCCGATAAATGCTATAATGGGAGTTTTGCTTTGAGAAATATTAAAAAAATGAAGTGAGCGTCTTGAATAGAGGGAGTAACTAGGTATCAATCTCTTGAGAGATTCCTCCTTTTTTCCTCTGATAATTAGTAATTTGGAGTGTTTATCCATTCACCTTGGCTGATTAATTGATCAACCAATTGCAGCTGGAAGTTGTTGGCCCGGGTGGAGATCCCGAGGGGCACGACCATGATGATGATGAACACCACCACTGATTGTAATTTGCAGTTGTAAGGCGCGTAATAAGATCTGGTGAGACCATTGCAACAACCTCTATAAAACTTTTGCTGCGGCTTTTTAATTGAAAAGCACAAAGCTTGTTTTTGTGATGGGTCCTTAGACAAATCCAGGCCCATGGAAACGACTTAAGTACGTTCTTGTTCTACTTTTTGGGGGAACAAAACTAAGAGTGGTTTTTTGATAGTTGAGTTGGTAATTTCAAGTTCCCTTGACACATCTTTTTCAGCATGAGCAAGTAATCTATGGCGCTCACGTTTTTATCTATACTGTGAGAATTCCAGTTGAAACGTTGATTCATATGATGTATGAAATTATTGTAAAGGTTTTGGGTGCGTTCTATTTATGAGCAATGAAGTTGCACCATATAATGCATGTTGAGATGGAGCCTGACAAGTTTTTGTAGTACCATCTCCAATTCACATGGCTTATCTATATCCTTGCCTCTAAACCTGGACACAAAAGTCATGTGGTTTGACTTTTCGATTCTCGTATTCATATTTTATGTAATGAAGCTCATACGTATACCCTATTTTGGAGGAGTTCTCTTATCAATGCTTTCCTGTAAATTAGTGAGCGGGTTGAGCTGGGATTGTGAGTAAACTCGTCAATGAAATCTCACACATTGTGTGTGCTAGTCGTAAATGCACGCTTCGTGTACATGTTGGATAAATAGGGAATAATAAGAAGTCCTACTGTTCTGCAAGTTGTGTATGAGAACATCTCATTGTGTATTGTTTTTATTTATCCATGCAAATAAATGCTCATGCTCTAGTTATGTTTATAGCCTAAACTAGCAATCTTTTCACTTTGACAAAAAAAAAACAGTTTCGTCTCTCTACTATATACAAGTCCACTCCTTTTATATAGTTCCTCAACGTACCATGAACAGCCCGCTATTACAACTTACAAAGTTACAAGTATCCTCACAGAGTCCTCAAACTCTTGGTAGTCCTCCGTGATTCTCTGCTCTTCTCATTTACAATTTGCATACTCTAAACTAATTAGGTAGCGTAAATGAAACTTATGCCTTACGTATTACACTACAAGAATGTTGCCAAATAGCGTCCGAAAAAATCAATCGCTAGCGTCAATTACCTATTGGAACGATCTTGCGGCATCGAATCGGGTTGATAAAAACGAAGCTGCGTATACAACTTGTGAATTTGGCTCATCTCCATTACTTTCTCTCCTTTTCCTCTCTAGTACACTCTTATTCTAATACGTACATTTTTCTCTCCCCATTCATTAAAACATTACTTTCGTGAAATAATTACAACCATTAGATCGTCTCAAGATTTAATCTAGACCGTACAAAAGTAATGAAAATCCATTTCTTTTCAAGAAACGGAGAGAATCCGAACCGACGACTTGTGACCCGGTTTGAAGTTTAAAAAAAAAATCAAATCACATTCCAAGGACCCGACAAACCCTTGTCAAGTTTGTTTTAGTGAAGCACAAATAAAACTTTTTGGAGAAGTGAAGACTGAAGAAGCAGAACCCTAACATTCCAAGTTGAAGGTTTTGGGTTCATAAACAAACCCAATTTCTCTTTGTTTCTGTACTTCCGTCAATCCGCCGCATAATCCTCCCTTACCAACTCGCCGCCGCCGCCCTTGCTGCCTTTCAATCGTCCCCTCATATTCTCTCCTTCAAACAAGGTAATTTCGTATTAATGGAGCTTTCCTTTGAACTTGCAGTTAATGATACATTTTTTGTTTGATTGTTTCTGTTTTAATGAATTAATGGTATTAAGTCCTGTTTGCGAACCCGTAACTCTATTAACACAAAACTCAATTCCCAGGCATTGGTATCGGGGATTTGAAACATGGGTCGTCAAAATGTTGCTGTAGAATCATCAGCTGATAAGGGCTCGAAGATAAAATCAAAGAAAAAGAGAACGACACCGGAAGCCGATACGCCTCTTTCCGAAACTTTAGCGTTTGGTATCGTTTCTATACTTCCGTCTTTTTTGCTTCTTTGATGTTTTTTTTTGGGGTTGTAGAGAATTCATGTTTTACAGGATATTTAGGTTATTTCTTTCTAATGCAATTTGAGATTTGGGTATGGTGATAGTGTTACTGATTTGGAAGGTATAGGGTGAAAAGGCGAGACCTTTCCATGGTTTAAGGCTGTCTCATGTGGGTAGTATTTGACCTGTCACAAGGGAGACTTACGGTTTCTTATTGAAGTTATCATGAGGCTAGATGTTTGTTTACTTTGGTGTGGTTCTTTACAAGTTTGCTAGGATTTGGAATTGAGTTTTCGAGTTTTTCTTGTGCTCATTGAAATATAGAAGTCAGCTTAAAAAATCGTCAAAATAATTCTATTATAGTGAACAACCCTCATTTTACCGTTTCTTTTATCCTGACTAGATGAAGTTAAATGGGGGTTATTCATCGAAATGAATGAAGTATGATCATAGCTTTCTTCTTACAGAGAAAGCAGAAGATGCAGATGTGACGCAGGTTGATGATAATGAGCCTACGATGGCGGACAAACTTGCTAGTTTAGATCTCGTGAAGATAGTTGATACAGAAATTCAGGAATACCAAGAGCCAACAAAGACACTGCCTCCTAGCGCTGATTCCGTCCATGTTTTGTTAAAGCAAGCATTACATGCTGATGATCGGGCTCTTCTATTAGAATGCTTGTACAACCAAGATAACAAGGTTTGTTTACTTGGTTTAGGACTTTAAACTGTTGTAACGGAGTCAAGGATCAATTGCTTATTGTTTTGACTGGAATGACGTTTGTTCACAGGTTATTACGAAGTCTGTTTCATTACTAAGTGCCACTGATATTTTCAAGCTTTTGGACTCCCTTCTATCTATCGTTCAATCAAGGTAACATGAATGTGGAATTGCCTATACATCTAGGCTCTAGCGAGTTCATGCTCACTATTTGACATAAAATCATTCGTGAAACAACATAGGCTTAACAAGAATTACGATTAAAATCTACCAGTAGCACAAGTTTGTGGAGTCGTCGTGGCCAAAGTTGTAACGAGGGCCATTCCCATTCATGGCTCTTCTTTGGACACTCACTCTTGAAATAATACTGACCCCATATATTAAGTTAGTCGAGTCATGTAAAGATCTTCAGATATGAGAATTCATTTTCGGAGGAGCTGTTGCTCAGTAGTGTTTACTTTCGCAACTGCGCAAACTGTTGACTGTTGTCCAGTGTCTACTAGCATAATTTATCTGAACATGTTACAACCGGGCCATCTGATTTTGATCGCGTATTGTTGGAACAAATCTCTTATGTCTGTAGTTGATGTATGTTGTTCCACTACAGGGGAGCAGTATTGGTATGTGTTCTTCCATGGTTGAGCAGCTTACTACTGCAGCATTCAAGCAGGATTATCGCCCAAGAGTCTTCTTTAAAATCCCTTAATTCCTTATATCAGGTACGAAGTACTATTTTGTTTGTCTTTTGTATAAAGTAGGACAATGGAGATCGTAGACTATAGATGTACATCAGATACGTGTTGAACATGTAAAACAGGTGTTCTCCACCTCTCCTAAACAAACTTGTAGCGAGAATAGCACTTCTGATTGAAAATCGAAGACTATAAATCATGCTACTTTATGATGTATTTTGTAGTACAACTAGTCTCCGTATAAAAATAAGCAGTACTGTTGTTAAAAGGGAAGGCAGGCCGCATTGCCGCGTAGCTACGGAGTCCACTTTTGAGTGCGCTCACATGACAAGAATCATTTACATAATATTACCTCCTCCATCCATGATCCAGGAGAATATTTATAGGTTATATTTATCCTTCCCCTCTAAAGTTGAATTTTTTTTCTCTGATTTGTGCGCAGCTTATAGAATCCCGAGTTGCAACTTTTATTCCTGCTCAAAAATTGGCCAGCAGTTTGGACCTAATGTTTGCTGGGGTAAGTGCTTACTTTTATTCTATTGGATAAGTCACCTACGGTTTTGGCGGAACCCATTTCCATTATTCTTCGGTTTGGTTGTTTTGTGATAGGTTGATGAAGAAGGGGTTGACGAGTACGATTCAGTACCTCCGGTCATTTACGAGGACAAAGATGAAAGTGAGGATGAAGATTTTGAGGACAATGCAATGGAAACTGACGATGATACCAAAGAACCCGAAGATTTTAGTGGTGTAAGCGACGTTGATTTGAGTGACGGGGACTTAAGTGACTGAAGAACTCGATACTAATTGTCATGAAGATCATAAATTTTCTCCTTTTCCTTTTTCTTTTCTTTTTAAAACTGTAACACCAAAACTGGTAATTTTGGCAAGGTTTGATTTAGCTGAACAGTATGAATTGTTATTGCCGAATTTCATTACCATTTACCGCTACTTGACAAGTTACACTAATTCTCATTTCATCTGAATGTTTCAGACAGCCTTATGTGCATTTTTATGGTAGATCGTTTGACGACAAAATGTTATAACCAGTGTTTCTTGTTATTTTTTTTGGTAACTTTTTGTCAAAAAGCCGTCACATTTGGCTGTAAATGGATCACATATGCATGTTTCAAACCTTTAGACGAAAATGAGTTGTATAGTCCATGAATTGTTACACTAAGCTTTCAGACGAAAACGAGTCGTCTGTAGGGAGACCCTAACTATACAAGTTCTGCTTATTTCTTCGCACTTTGGGGAAAAAAAACAGAAATTTCAAAATTCTTTACTGTCATCTGAAATTTCATTCATAAATTCTCGAATAAATTGACTTTAATTATAAACTCAGGATTTGGGATATCCGAATTTAAAATTAATATTTTTTAAATTTTTTTGTGATAGTTTATTCTCAATGAGAATTTATTGGACCGTGTTTTGGTCCTAGTTGACACTGTCAAACTAAAGAATTCTTGGAATTACTAATTTGTTAAGATCGTCTCGTAGATAGGCATGCCCCATAGCCCATAGGCCATAGGCCATATGTGAACTATTTTTTTTTTTTTGGATTTGTCGTTTTAAACATGCTTATTATGGTCTCAATTTCATAGTACCTCATTATCGTAATTGTTACAAAGTATAAATTTATCGAAGAGGTCTCACAAAGTGACTGAGACAAATATTTTGTTGGATTGTTGTTTTGATTCTATTCTTTCCCACCGTAAAAAGTATATTTCATTCATTGTAATGACCTTTGTACACGATTGTTATATTAAGTTGGTTTGGACAATTGGATAACAAAACAAATCAAACTTGCAAAGTATTATTTCCATGTTTAATTGATTCACCACTATTTTTAACTCAGAATTACCCGGAATCATCATTAAATAATATTCTAAATACATAATTTAAAAAGGAGTTTATGATTATGAAGATTAGCATTTATCATCCACATGTTTGAGAAAGTCATGCATTAACAATAGCACCAAATAGTAGGAGTAGCAATCAAGTGAGGTATTGATTATAAATATTATTCAATGTTTTTACATGAAGAAACAATTTATTTTATAATTTTTATTCGACCTTAACACGTTGAAACCTCTAATATCAGTTATTATTTAGGGAACAATGGCAAGTCAACGTCAAGAAATCAACCAAGCGGAGGTACCTCCAATTGTATACATATGCTTTTGTCTATATTATTTCAATATGATAGGATTGATAACCAACGTCGGAACTAGGGCTAGCGAGCGAGGTGCCCCTATCCGAGCAATGAAAGAAATTGTTAAGCAAAGGTTTTCGATTTGTTTCTGAATTCATAAAATTTCACTTCCTGGAAATTTCCGCCCTTAACTATAAATTTTGGTTCTGGTATTGCCGTATTGGTGATCCACCACATACAACTTAAATAGTCATTGATTATAACTATTGTAATTACAAATGTGTTAAAGATTGAAATTGTTAACATTACTTTTATGCTTTGAACAACAACAGCAATTTTACACCAATGACGCAAGGACTCATATTAATAGCGAGGTAAGAAGGATTTCATACATTATACATACTCGCGTATACATAGCATTGCTCGTGTGCATACTCGTAATGAATATTATGTCCCTGAATTGTGTCTTATAAATTATTATACGGAGTAGTATATGAAGTTTAATGAGGATTTTTTTATTGCTTCATAATCCAGAACTCGCTAACATTAATCATTTTTTACACCTCAACGGACGAAATTGGTCTAAGTGATTATACTGTATAAGTTGTGTGTTAAGCAATGCATATGGTTGAAAGGAGATCAGCTAGATACACGACTTTAACATTTCGATAGCAAAAGTGCAGGAGAAAAGTGAAGACGGAAAGATGAGCCAAATGAGCAATGCAGCATCTGAAACCGCTCAAAAAGCCTCCAATGTTCTTCAACAGGCAAGTTATTATTACTTCTATTAGAAAATGAAGATATCGAAATCTATATATTATTGATATTCACTTATGTGTACAAAGGAAAGAATTGTAACTATTTATACATGGAGAGAGGTAAGCTAATAACAGAAACAAATAATCTAACAGCTAGAAATACAATATTTACGGAAATGATATCAATCAAATATTATGTGCTAAACTTAGAGATATATGCTGCTGGAATCATGGGTGAGCAACGGCTCCTTGGAGCAACGACTCTCTTGATCTTATTAGCCCCCCTCAAGTTGGCGCGTGGAGGTTCGTAACGCCCAACTTGGATAGCAAGTCGTAAAATGGAGTCCGGGCTAGAGCTTTGGTAAATATATCCGCGAGCTGATGCTTCGTATTGATGTATCCTGAGGTGATCACGCCTTTTTGTATTTCATCGCGGATAAAGTGGCAATCAATTTCAATATGTTTTGTCCGTACGTGAAAGACCGGATTTTTCGCAATATGTTTGTGAGAAATCCCAAGGAAGGTAATGAGCCCTTTGAGCCATTTAATTTCACAGGTGGTGTAAGCCATAGCACGGTATTCGGACTCAGCTGAGGAGCGAGAGACCGTGTGTTGTTTCTTCGTTTTCCAGGAGATAGGGGATGAGCCAAGTAAGATTAAGTAAGCGGAGAGAGAGCGGCGGTCGAGGGGCATGTGCCATAATTTGCGTCGCAATATGCGAGAAGTGACAAGTCATTATTGGCTCGGAGGAGGATTCCTTGACCCGGGGCATTCTTAATATATCGGACAACTTGTAGAGCGGCTTGCCAATGTTCGGTATTGGGGTTTTGCATAAATTGTGCCAGGGTGTGAACAGAATAGATGAGCTCGGGTCGAGTGGTGGTGAGGTAAACCAGTCGTCCCACTATGCAGCGATAAGATTGCGGGTCCTTTAGTGGTGGCGCGGTAGACTCAGCCAAAGTATGATTAGGTTCCATAGGAATGGGTTTGGGTTTTGAGTTTATGAGCCCAGTTTCTTTAAGGATATCGATGGCATATTTACGTTGTGAGACAAATATCCTGTTTTGGCTTCGAGCGATTTCGAGACCAAGAAAGTATTTTAGAGTGCCTAGATCCTTCATGTGGAAACAGTCGCATAGGTATGATTTAAAATTCTTGATCGTATTGGAATCGCTTCCACATATGACAAGATCGTCGACATAAATGAGCACATGAATTTCTTTGCCAGATGTCGTGATGGAAAAAAGTGAATGGTCGTACGGGCATTATTTGAACCCGAATTTAGTAAGAGCAGAGGCAAGTTTGTCATACCAGCATCGAGGGGCCTGTTTTAGACCGTAGAGAGATTTTCGGAGCCGGCATACTCGCCCATCTGAGTTTGAAAGGAACCCGGGTGAAGGCTTCATGTAAACCTCTTCTTGAAGATCGCCATGGAGAAAAGCGTTATGGACGTCCATTTGATGCGTTTCCCATTTCTTAGCAGCGACAATAGCTAGAAGAGTCCGAACGGTGACCAATTTAATGGTCGGGGCGAACGTTTCTGTATAATCGACGCCTTCCACTTGTCGATTGCCCATGACAACAAGGCGAGCTTTGTAGCGCTCAATTGTGCCATCGGCATTATATTTGATTTTGTAGACCCATTTTGACCCGATTGCCTTTTTGTTCGGGGGCAAATGTTCGAGAGTCCACGTTTTATTTTTCTCGAGAGCATCTACTTCTCGTTGCATTGCTTCCTTCCATTTGGAGTCCTGCATAGCTTCGTAAAAAGTGTTAGGCTTGTGATTTGCGGTCACGGCCGATAAGAAGATTTGGTGGTTAGCGGAAAACACATTATTACTAACAAAATTGTTTAAAGGAAAACGAGTACCTGATGATGGTGACGATGCGTGGAGAGCATGAGGCGAGGGGCGGGTTATTTGTACTTCAAAATCTTTAAGATTCGAATTGGGAAACTTTTGACGATGTCCGCGTCCTAGGACGGTGGAGTTGGCTTGAGTGGAGGGAGCTTGGGTCTCGGTGTGTGTTTCGGCCGTGGTGGAAGAGGTCGAAGGTTCGGTGGTTGTTGTGGTGTCAAGGTCCGTGGGGGATGTGGTCGATGTTGTGGTGGTGTTGGGTGTGCTAGATGGGTTCGAGGTATTGGTTGGTATATGTTCAATAAAAACATGATCAGGTCATGGGTTGTTGTTGGAAAATGGGTCCATGGAAGGGTCGTCGTGATCATGAATATTAATAGGTTGGTACGGAAATTTTTCTTCAATAAAAACCACATCTCGTGACTCAAAGTAAGAACCCGTGTCGAGGTCGTAAAAACGCCATCCCTTTTTACCGAAAGGGTATCCAATGAAGAAACATTTGCGACTTTTAGGTGCAAATTTATCGTGGGAGCGCTTTATTGTTTTCGCATAAGCTAAGCAACCAAAAGTGCGCATATGTTCCATTGGTGGAGTTTTATTAAAAAGAAGTTCGTAGGGGCTTTTACCATTCAAAAGTTTTGAAGGGGTGCGATTTATGAGATAAACTGCTGTCAAAATGCATTCGCCCCAGAAAAAGATAGGTAAGAAAGCTTGAAAAAGAAGGGCACGAGCAACATTTAAAATGTGACTGTGCTTCCTCTCAACGCGACCATTTTGTTGAGGTGTGTCAACATTGGAGGTTTGAAAAAGAACGCCTTGTTCATCGAAAAAAGATTGGAGACAAGAAAATTCGGTGCCATTATCGGTGCGCAAACATTTAATTTTCTTGTTGAATTGTCTTTCGACCATAGCGAAAAAATTTAATAATTTTTGACGCGCATCACTTTTATGACGAAGAAGTTAGACCCATGTGGATCGTGAAAAATCGTCGACAATTGTTAAAAAATATCTAGAACCACATGATCCATTTTCGGAGTAACGGCCCCAAAGATCGCAATGAATTAAATCTATAATAGCAAGAGCATTAATAGAACTTAAAGGAAAAGGTTCCCGAGTTTGTTTTGCAAGAAGGTAAATATCACAAAACTTACTATGAAAAGTAGAACGAGTTTGAGTTTGAGTATTATTCAAAATAGAAATAAAACGATTAATATCGGTAGAAGGGTGCCCCAACCTTCGGTGCCATAGTTCATTATTGTCAACCGTTCCCACCATTAACGCTTTAGGCTCGAAATTGCGGACATCTTTCAAAAAATAAAGTCCCTCGCGCCGTTCACCCGCACCAATCACTATCTTCGAGGAATGGTCCTGTATTAAGCATAAGTTACGAGAAAATTGGATTGCTAAAGAATCGTCAAGTAATAAACTAGAAACCGAAATAAGGTGACATTGAAGATTGGGGCCATATAAAACATTACGTAAAATTAATCGGTTCGAAATGGTTATCTCCCCACTTTTTGTCACTGTAGTTCGGTCTCCATTCGGAAGACCGACGGATAAGGGAGCGATATTACGAATATTTTAAAAATGCGATAAGCAACCCGACATATGGTGGGATGCTACGGTATCAATAATCCAAGAAGAAAGAGGAATATTACCATTGAGTCGATCATTGTTCGCTTTGTGTGCCTGCCATAGCTGAGCTAATTCGGCCCGATCAGCGGGATTTAAATTATTCAAATCCACACCATCAAAAGTAGCAGCACTGGATGACGATGGAACCTGAGTATTTACCTGACCCATATTGGCGCGAGGTACGGTCTGAGCAGGAGGGGTGTACGGCTTGGGCAGAGGCACGTTTCTGTCGTTCGTGAGCATCCGACACAACAACTATCTGACCTTGGGTCAGGACCCACATAAATTCTATCCCGAGGCCTATCCCCTCACCAGTCCGGGAAATTCCCAGTGACTCGAAAACAGGTTGTATAATTGTGACCTGGACGTTTGCAAGCAATGCATTTTTTTGATGGATTTTCAGGCTGGTTTTGGGGGTTTTGGTTGACTCGATTATTGGTCGAACTGGATTGTACCCGTGTAGCAAATATCATAGGGTCACACCGAGGTTCGGGGGTGGCGGAATTCAAAGAACTACGCACACCTTCTTCTTGTATTAGTCGGCTATAAATCTGATTGAGATTTGGTAAGGGTTCTGTACCAAGAATATGGGAACAGAGAGTAGCAAAACGAGAGTCGAGACCCATAAGGAAGGAACGTACCCGTTTCTTCTCACGTTAGCGGCCGAGGAGCTTGATCAGATTGCAGAAGCACGGATTACAGTCACACGCCGGAAATCCGTCATTAGCAATGAGATCGTCCCATAACTTTTTGATACGCCCGTAATAAGCCATTACCGTCTCCGTCGGCCCCTGTTTACAAGAATTAATATCGTTTTCTAATTGAAATATGTAAGCATCATTTACCACTGTAAAACGCTGCTTAATGTCGGTCCAAAGAAGAGTAGCATCGTCTTGCAATGTAATAGAGGTACGAAGGTCAGCTTCAATGGTATTAAAGATCCACGCCGAGACAAGGGCATTGGCAGATCTCCAGGCTTTGAAATCGGGATCGTTTTCTGCTGGTTTGGAGATCGTTACGTCAATGTAATCGAGCTTGCCTTTGGCAAGGAGAGCAAGATGGAAACAACGAGACCAATCGTCATAATTCTTGCCTGTAAATTCAACATGGGTGATCTTCGCTCCCGGATTTTCGACGGGAACGATCGAGTAGGACGCAGGAGTTTTGTTTTCGGAGGTCGCTGTGTTCGTCATTTTCGTGAAGAACGCAGTAGAATTTCGAGATTATTGTGATATGATTTTATTCCTGAAACACTGATATCATATTAGAAAATGAAGATATCGAAATCTATATATTATTGATATTCACTTATGTGTACAGAGGAAAGAATTGTAACTATTTATACATGGAGAGAGGTCAGCTAATA
>JAYMSF010001653.1:0-11597 GCA_036897335.1 Silene vulgaris
CTCATAGATTTTTTCTCTCGCACTCTAGTTGAAGACAGAAACAAGTACTTCATGATCGGTTACAGTGAAGACAAAAATTGAGATGGTCTACATGCAAAGGAGAGTGTTGATTCAGATTTTCGGTGGACTACTGCCTACTGCTTGTTCTGTTGAATTTCTTTTCTGTTTCTGTGTTTTAATGTTTTCTTGTGCTGTGTATCCAATCCAAAGACTCGATATTCTTTGGCTTCCTAATTCCTATTATGACGGAATAAAACGAACTAGCTCACTAAGCTGGTTCCACTTGTTTTCATTGGTGAAGTAGCAGTCGCATATTCATTATAGGTCACTGTGAGGGGAAAAAAGGATTATACTCCGTACATCGGATGTACTACATCAGACTTAATATATATCTGAGTTTATGTGTATTTTTTCCGAGTTTTATGTGGTCATGAGAGCAGCAATTAGTGAGATAGAACTATACAAAACAAGGCACCAGAATGTGATCCAAATACGTTGATTATCCGGGTTATTTTCATGCCAAAAGGGCGACTTTATTCAATATGCGATGGCTAAGTTCATTATCCTGTTCATTTCCATGCCGCAGTGGTTCAAGTTGAATATCCAGTTTCTTTTGATGCCTAAAAAAAGAATTTTAAGCATATGTAATTGGGCGGTAATAAATATGATGGATTACATACTTGGTGGAGACGGAAGTCGAGGCCAGCCTCGTCTAGTACGAGAATCTACAGTATCCTCGAAATGCAAACACCAAAACCGACCGCCTGCTGCAACCTATACATCCCAAGTTCCAAGTCACTCATCTGACCAAATATCATAACTAAAACATGACAGCACATTACAAAGACAACATCTTACATTGTCAAACTCAACTTTTCGAGCTAGAGTTGCGATTAATTTGATGGAGCTTATTCCTATTGCAAAACAAAACATCATAAGAGAGGAGCAGCATTATATTCACCAAGATTCTGAAACATGCCAGATATGTTCAGTATTAGGCCAGTCTTTCCCCATGAAATTCTCATACATTTCACTCAAGAGAGGATAGCCCCGAATATCAAGTCTGTTGAGCGACACGAGTTCTTGCATCTATTCCGGAATCTACAGAGACCTCAGAGAGTCAAGCATTGCATCCCTTTAGGCAAATTCGCAATATTTTCCAAAACAAGCATTTCCAAGACACTTGGATGCTCTAACCCAGCGGAGAGACTTCTTAATTTGGGACAATAAATTTCTAAGCTTCTTAGGGAAGATGAGCAGCTTTAGAAAATACCCTCAACTTCTGATAGACTTTCAAGCTCTTTGTCCCGATACATGCAAATATGAAAAAGGCAATGAAATGCTTCGATTGGTAATGAATTTAGCTTAGCCATGCCGTGCTATCTGTTATTACCGACTGCAGCTTTGGAGATCTCTGAATGTCCTGATCTGAAGCATTTTTTACTGACAGTTTCTTGTTGAAAATCTGTAAAGCCATCTCCTCGACTTTGGAACAATGAATACTAGATGTCATTTGAAGACATTCTCGTCTTCCCCCTTGTCATTCTCTCTGTCCTTCTCTTGGCACTAGGGCTACTATCCTCAAATAGATCATTTTCCGCCATCTCATTACTAAATCCTTTCAGCTTTGGTAACCGGGAAAGCCCAAGATCTTCAAGGCAAGGAAAAACTGATTGCACACCAGCAAGACTAGTCTCCACATATTCCAAATTAGGCTAGTCAAAGATAGAGACAAATTCTAACCAAACAAGGTCTTGCAAGAACCAGTCTGCACTCTGCAGTAATATTGAAAACTATGCCTCAGCAGCCTCTTCAATGCTCTGACTTTCCTCTAATGGCACAATAAACTCCTGTGAGATCCAACGGCTAATCAACAAATCCTTTTGTAGCTCCAAATCCCTAGGAAATAACGCACAATAACTGAAGCAACTCTGCAGTTCGGGTTTGAGATGATCATACAGAGCTTTAGAATAGGTTTAATGTCATTGTTACCGGGTCTGATTTTCGTCATTCCATATTCCTGAATTGATAGCCATCTACATTCATCTTGACAATGTAGAAGACTTCCACCCAGTCTTAAAGCAAGAGGGATATTATTACATCCTTTAAAAACTTAGCAGAAGGAGTTGCATCATCAAAATTCAAAAGCCAACTGTTTAAATAAACGCAATGAATTGTCTTCAGACAAACCCTGCAACTCAGAATAGAATCGTCCTCCTTATTGTTTTAGTAACCACCCCCATAGAACGTGTTGTTACTACAATCCGACTTCCCCTCTGACCTACATTCAAGACTTCTATGAGCTTAAGCCGTTGATCACGGTTCTCAGTCCAAAGACTCCAAACATCGTCCACTACTAATAAGTACTTCCTTCCTTCGATTAACTTCATCAGTTGATCATACACCTGATCCATTTCAGAGCCATTATGCTTCTAATCTGTGGCCGATCTAATATAACCTTCCTAGTAATTTCGCCAACATTAAATTCCTCCTAATCAAGATCAGAAACACAAGTCCACAACCTCAATGGAAACGTCTTAACTACCTCTCATCATTATACACAATTCGAGCAACAGCAGATTTTCCCACCCCTCCTACACCAACAATACCAAGGACTGAAGCATTATGTTCTACATTTGAATCCAATATCATACCTACAATATTCGTCAGATACAGCATTTCGTCCATTAACATCATTTTCACACACATAAGAACAAATATTCTCTCATCTCCTCCTGACAGGTTGCAAGTTAACATCGTACCTACAACCATCATTTTCACTTGATAATAATCCCAACTTCTCCCTAATGTTTTTAACCCTTCTACCAAAAGTATCAGCGACACTTCAAAACGAGGAAAAAAAAAAGGCGTACCTCTTCAAAAACATGATCATCCTCCAGGACCTGTTTCTGCTGAAGAATGGTGACAAACTCAACAAGCAAATCATCAGCGTCGTAAACTGCACCATTGAACGAGTAAGAGAAGTGTTTCCTTGGACATCTCCTTCTCCTTGTCCTTTACAGCAAGGCCTGTGGGGGATTGGTGAGGGAGGTCATATATGAAATAGACAGTGGCCAGAAAATTTGCATTCCATTTAGACTAGACCTGTCAAACAGGTCGAGTTCCAGGTCGGGTCAGAACATGGATCGGTTAAAAAATTGGTCGGGTCAGACAAGTATACTCCGTACAAAAAAGATTAACCAAACCTAGGGACTCCAATAATTATGTTTCTTACTTATTAAGTATGTTTCTTACTTTGACAGGTCTAATTTGGACTTAAACAAGTATACTCCGTACAAAAAAGTAGACTCCAATAAGTACAGTATGTTTCTTACTTTTGCAAAGGTGAATGTATGTGCTCCTTTTTCAATAAAAGCAGTCTTAGCACTCAGATCATTTTTCAATAGAAACCCACTCTTTCAGTTTAAATCTCAAGTTCACTTCCTTCTTACAAACAGTAAGCATGGCCCAATCACCCGAATCGTCACCTACTGACCTCATCACTCTCATCCTTTACCATCTCAACCAATGGCTAGCCGCCATATCAAACCTCTTCACCACGCTCTTCTCTGATCTAACCAACTTCTTTCCGCCCGAAACCCGGGCTCTTTTGGCCGATCACTGGCTGATGATCACTGCAGGCGGTGTGCTGCTGGTTTTCTTTATCTGCTGTTGTTTACCTGCTATTTTAAGATGCCTTATTTGGGTTTTGGTTGCTTGTTTCAATCTCATTGTAGGGTTGTTCATGATGTTGTTTTATGTGATAATGAGTGTTTTTAGATTCTTGTGTTGCAGATCTGTTGGTAAGATGATGATAGCTCCTGGTACAGGTGGAAGACTCGTCATTCCCAGGGCAGGTTTTGAGATTAATCCTGCTGCTTATTTCCAGAAGCTACGTGCTACACCTCTCCTATCATAAAAGGCTTTACATTTCAGATTGAGTCGGGTCGGCTGGGGTCTAAAGATCTGAATTATTATGGTTTCTGATGTCTATTAAATGTAATTTCAATATGTGTGTTCTCTAGTGTTTTCGTATCGGTAAGGATGAAATGTATTGGTAATGCTATTTATGTGAAATATTTCGGTTTGAATGTTAAGAAGGAATACCTCTTTGAGCATGGCACATTGCACTGCTGCAAAAAGAGTCTGAACTTCAGATAGAGTTGCTGCAAAATCAAATGTGTGTAGTCAAAAGTTATAGCAGAGCGATGTATTATCAATCGAAATCATAGATTCAAATTGGCTTAAGATAATAATATAATCATACAGGCAAATCCCATAAGTCTGGGCACTGATTGTGGATTCTAGGATAAACTACACAAAAAATGAGCGATAAGTCCGGTAACGCCAGCTTGTCTCAAACTTAAACCATAGTTATTGCATGAGACGGTCTCATTACGTAGAAAGAGTGAAAGACAACTCATTTATATCAGCATTAAATGAGTTAATCTATGTTTATTTGACAGCAAAAATGACCTAGACCCAGAGAGACATATCTTAAGTTGCCCAGCTTGACAGTAATAAACGGACGACGTGTCATGGTTCTGACGACCGAAGGAGATTGCTTCAGCACTCAGCAGTCTGAACTCTGAAGGGATATCTCTCTAAAATTCATAAATCTTTAAATACCGAAATCCGAACCTTACATCTTGTAGGCTCAGCATTTCCCATCCTTTACTTCTTCATCAGCTTATAATCTGGCATCTGCAAATCATGAATGGTAAACATTCTGTCGAATCACCGCTTACATCACCATGATTACGTGCAACAATCAACTCAAATAATTCATTGACATGATCCACTTCTTGATTTTCTGTCAGTAAAGCCAATAATGTCCAAGTATTATATTAATGTGTTGATTCTGAACTACTACTTGTTAATTACAGAGTATTAATTAATCAATTATTGTTATCAATTTTTCTGAACGAACAGCTGTTCCATATCTGCTGTTACTTCAAGCATAAAACATCTAACCTTGTTTCACAAACTGGTTTCATTTCTCTTCATTTGCTTCCAGTTAACAATTGTTTTTATTTCTTAAGCAAATTTTCAAACTTTCTATAATCCCTTAAATTTACTAAGCCAAGTATCGAAACTCTTAATTCAAGCTTGACCTGCTAATTAAGCAGAGATGAGTACTAACGTTGCCAGCGAATTACAAGGTGATGAGTTTGACTGGGAAAAAGAGCGTAAGGCCTTTGACGAAACAAAGGCAGGGACTAAAGGACTGGTAGATTCAGGTATAAACATTCTTCCTAAGATGTTCATTCAACCTTCCGATGAAATGGTACAAAACTCCAGCATTCACGATGCAGAACTTGGAGTTCCTGTTATTGATCTAGCAGGACTCGACAAGGATATTGAACGTGACAGAATAGTTCAGGAGGTCTTGTATGCATCACAGAAATGGGGATTCTTTCATGTTCTAAATCATGGGATCCCCGTGGATGTTCTAAATGGAACGATAGAGGGTATTAAGATGTTTCATGAGCAAGATTTAGAAGCCAAGAAAGAGTTTTACAGCAGAGGTAAGAAACAAGTAGAGTATAACAGTAATTATGACAGGAGGATGAAAGCTGCTATTTGGAGGGATACATTGGCTGTTAATTGTTCCTATAACGATCATCTTGATCCGAAATTATTACCACCCATATGCAGGTAACAATATCTAATGCTTCTACATTAAAAGAAGCAACAAATTGTTCAACTTAACTCTCCCATTCGCTATTGCCTTGAGTTCATGATCCAGCCTCACTGGAGACAACCCGAGGCAATATGACCCAGCCTGTGATCGTTAGTCACGCCCAAAGCCACCTCTAAAAATGTCCTCCTAATAAGTTACTTTTACAAAAAAAAAAATTGATTGTTGTTTCATCATCTTTTTTTCTCCACAGGAACACGATATTAGACCATACTAACCAAGTTCTCAAGCTCGGCAACACCATACTCGAGTTACTGTCACTGGCACTTGGTCTAAAACCAGATTGTCTGAAAGAAATGGAAGGTAACAAGGGATGGACCTGTGTGTACCACTACTACCCTCCATGTCCACAACCAGAACTGGCATTAGGAACTGAAAAACATTCTGATTCCTCCTTCATTACAGTTCTCGCTCAAAATCAAATCGGCGGCCTCCAAGTTCTTCATGAGAATCAATGGGTTGATGTTCAGCCTATTCCTGGTGCTTTGATCATCAATATTGGGGACATTCTTCAGGTTTAGTTTATACCATTCACCCCTTTTTTTAACCTCAGTAATATGGTATTCCCTCCAATCAATTCGCTGTAATATGGTATTCCATCCAATCTATTACTAGCGAGAGTCACACTCATTCCACAACACAAAACAATGTCTACAAAAGAATGTAAATGATTGTACGCGACATCTAAAAATGGAATACGTAAACTATCAAATGAGATGAGACAGAGATCTTCCTAAACTAGACCTGACAAATCTCAGATTTAATACCTAGTTCAGCAATGTTGCTAGATTAATTGCGATTCGCCCTTTTTTCTCACTATATATTCTATGTATGTTGCAGATGATATCTAATGACAAGCTCAAAAGTGTGTTGCATAGAGTAAGAGCCAACCGTGTCGGTCCAAGGATTTCAGCAGCCTTCTTTTTCACAGGTCTAGCCACATCCCCAAAGACTTATGCTCCAAACAAAGAGTTAATATCAGAGCAAAACCCACCAATGTACAGAGAATTCACTCTAGGCGAGTTTATAGCGAATTACTTCTCTCGATCACTCAATGAAGACAGATACCAGCACTTCATGGTCAATGACAGTGAACAAAGCAAATAGAAGACAAGCATCTTTTTGCTTTCAACCTGCAATAATAAAAACTCACTAGTTCATAAGTATGTTCTGGAAAAATAAGTACACCATTTGCAGTGTATATTAATGTCTGCGCTTTCTAGCCGGTTCATATCCGTCAAAGCTCATATTGTATCCATTTTATTTACTTCTTCATTTGCATCCCCAACTATATATTTGCAAATCTCCCTACGAAAAATTTTATCAGATGAATAAGCTATAATTACAGGCCCAACAGATTTTAGCGACTCACTCACATTTCGAGTTAATTTCTGCTATTATAAGAATGTCAATTCACACAAAGCTAATAGAAAAATTATACAAGTACATTCATTAAAACATTTTCACGTCAAATCTAGCGACATAAGTTTTGTATCTTCTTTACATATCTAAAAGTCAACCAGGACCTCGCAACAGGAAACTGACATACTGTAAGTTATATTATTTCAATGGTGAATACAATGAGGAGAATACATGAGTATATATAGTACAAGCATGATATTTGTTACCTAGAATATAGAATACTATTCCTAATATTAGCCTAAGATTAAGGAGAATAAGTTACAATCTTTGACTAAATGATATACAAAATATACTAGAATAATTATCCAATTATTCTCTAATACATACAACAACGGAGGTAGTACTTGAAAGGTAGTGAGCTAGTGGCTCTGACTCTCTGAGAGGCTGATAGATTTTAGCTCAATGTGCAGAAAACCCACCCCGTCCGTCCATTGGCTTGAGGTAGACAACTAGCTACGATATCTAACTATCTATATACGGAGTTTAAGTTTGTTGATTTAATTGGTGGAACTTCCTTTGGGCTTCCTAATGGTCATGGTGATCTCGTTTTTGTAAAATTTCACACGATAATATTGTAGTCGGAAAACGAAATAAAAAAAGGCTCTCATGTTAGCTCTATGGATTTAGCCCCGCCATATATGATGCAGGGACGTGACTAAAGCAAAAGCATAAAGCTCGTTATCGCAACAGAAACTTTGATGGGTTTTAATTCCCGCAAGGCCGCAACAGAAAAATAATCACATCTTCTGCATCATTGAACAATATAACAAATAAATAAACTACACAAAATACTTTTGAATTACATCTCAGATTCTTGTGCCAGATGACAGAGGGCACTGTCTTATCTCAAAAGGTGACACTAATATGGGTCGAATTATTCTATTAGGAAAGCGAAGTCAATTCGGTGTGGTTAATTATTGTCAATTCCATTCGTGCATACTCGATATCTAACTAATTGAACATACACAGTAACGTTGGGAATGTGATGAATGAGAGGCCGGTCCTCTCCAGTTGGCTGATGGCATCTTTCCTTTAGCTGCTCTGTACAGTCATTGATTGTGAGGCATTTGAGAGAAGTGAGTTTGGGTATCCAATGAGGCAGAGATTTCAGTTCTTCGCAATCCGATAATTCAAGAGTTTGAAGGGATGTCAAGTACTGAATTCCCTCTGGCAGATTCTCCATGGCACCCAATCTCAATGAAAAAGAACGGAGGGTTTGAGCAAGGTGTCGCCATGGTATGCCACCCTTTTCGACATCTTCTTCACCATTTTGGCCCGAGAAAAGATTCGGACAGTAGCCTATAGATAAACTTGTCAAGGCAGATAAATGTTCTATCTCTCCACATAGACTCTTGATCATGGGGCAACTGAAAACCGTAAGATATCTAAGAGTAGATAAGAAGCCATTTTGGAACAACTCTTTAACTTGTGACAAACTCTCCACTTCATCGTCATATTCTATTCGCATACTCGTAGGGTACTGAGCATACTCCAGCGGGACCAATTTTAGGGAGCCAAATTTCCTTGTAGTAAGATTCCGTTGTTGAGAAGATGAGAAAGAAGAGTCTTCCGTTAGTTTCAATTCCAGGGACCTTTCATCATCATGTATACCCAGGCTCTCAATGGCAGGACAAACCGGAATGGATGTCATTTCTGGGCAATCTTGTATCTGACAACTTGTCAAGCGAGAAAGAAAGGGAGATGAAGGTGACCCCGACCACCATCTTTTCAACTGTGGCAGACCATCGAGTTCAAGTGTTTCAAGGCAAGGAAAGAACAATTCTCCAACTCCTGAGCCACCTACTGAATTTGAGGCTAAATTACTAGTATCTTCCATGTACTCCAAATTAGGCAAACCAAAGACATACAGGCTTTTCAGATGACGCAGTTTTCCCATCCGTGGAAGGGACTGTAATCCTCCACAATCCGAAATGCCCAAAATAACAAGATTAGGAAGAAATGTGCACAATTTATCACCCATCCCCCAACTTGGCATCCTTACACAATTATATCCTGATAGTAGTAGCGTCTTCAGATTAGAATGAGGACAAAAATTTTCTAACAATTCTTCCTCATAATCCAGTCTCAAGCAATTCTCGACAACTTCAATAAAAATATAAATACCACTGAGTTGTTGCTTTCCACTCAGATATGCTCCTCCCCTGCCGACATCCTTCACAGATGTCCCATTTGAAGGAATCCGAATCTCAATCATAAGTCGTCCTCTTAAACCAACAAGGGCTTTTAGGTCTTCCAATTCGTGATATAACCGTTTCTCATTTAAGTTTGTCTTTCCCAGCATAAATCTTTCCAGTGTATGCAATTGTGTCAATTTCCCCATTCCTAACGGTAGATAATCTAGCTGATCGCAATCAAGTATCCCCAAGTAGATAAGATTATGTAATTTTGTAATTGATTCTGGGATCACTTGTAGACAAGAATTTTCCGAGAGATCTAAATACCGTAGGTGCAATAATTTGCCAATGGATTTTGGTAGACTTCTAAATTGTGACTTACGAAGGTCTAATGTACGGAGGCACCTGCAAGTTGCTAGCAATTCACGAACAAGTGAATCGTCCGCACCAATATCCCTAAACCCCCCTACTTGAAGATATGTACGAATTCGAGTCTTCCCGAAAGAGCCTCCTAAAGAATCGCGTCCTGTAACAGAGATATGACGAACTCTTTCATCTAAATCAGCAACTGTGGATGAATTCATGCTATAAACCTCGTATCCAGAAACTTCCAAAGCAATATCATGCATAAGATCATGAATTTTACACGAAACAATCTCACCTTCTTCGTCTTTCTCTACATCTTGGAAGAAACACCTCCGTAACAAAACTAAAAAATACTCTTCAGCTGCATCTTGTATGCTTTGACCCTTTTCGAAAGGTATGACGTAGTCTTGTGCCATCCAAAGACTAATTAGTTTCTTTTTTGGAATTTTGAAATCTTTGGGAAATAGTGCACAATAACTAAAACAACTCTTGATTGGGAAGTCGAGATTATCATAGCTTATCTTCAGTATAGGCATGATCCCCTTTTCTTCATGCATAATGTTAGCTAAACCCGTGTCTAGAACTCGGTTCCACTTAGTTTCATCTTGATCATACAAAAGGGTTCCCACTGCTCTTATAGCAAGAGGCACATTCACACATTTTTTAATGATCTTTTGTCCAATCTCAACCAGGTAGTTAGATTCGTTCACATCTTTAACAGCTCCCGGGAAAGCAGTATTCTCAAACAAACGCCATGAATTATCATCAGATAAGCCCTCCAACTTATATGTAAGCCCTCTACCAACAATTTTTGCCGTTTTTGTTGATCGCGTGGTTACCAACACCCAGCTTCCCTCTGCCCCTCCCTTGAGAAACATCTCTAACTTAAGCCATTCATCACGATCCTCGGTCCATACATCATCTAAGACTATTAAAAACTTCTCTTTCATGAGTAGTTCCCGAACTTTGCTTTGCAAGACATCCAAGGTGCAACCATCACACCCCTCACCAGTTGCTGAAATCAAAAGTTTTCTAAGAACAATACCCACATCTAGATGTCCTAAATCTTGATCAGAGACACACACCCACATCTTCCTTGGAAATTCATATTTGACTTTTTCATCATTATACACGAGTTGAGCCAGAGTTGTTTTTCCTAAACCTCCCATCCCTGTGACGGTAAGGAAAGAGACGTCCCTTTGAACACTAGAATCTATCAACATGACTCGAATCTTCTCCACATCATCATCTCTACCAATAATATCACTGGCGTAATTGTAAGAACAAGTTTCATCCCTTCTCTTCTTAGTAGGGTGGTAGTTGATATTCAATTCAAATTTATTATGTTCATCAACAATATTAGCCAAGTTTTCCCTAACTTTCTTAACACCATGAGACATATTATAAGCAACACCCATGTCTTTGAAAAGTGACAATAAACGCACCTTATTACCTTCAACGAGCTTCTTCTGCTGAGCGAGAGTGACAAACTCGTCAATCAAATCATCAGCGTCATAAGCCGCATCCTTGAGTTTCTTAATATAGAGTTGTGCTTCATGTGTTAACTCCTCTTTCTTGGCTTCTGCGTCGAGTAAGACCGCCTTGATGGTTTCAATGGTTTGTTGGAGCTTTTCGAGATCAGCTTTGTAGCCCAACATAGAGCATACTTTTTTGAGCTCAGAGCTCTGCAGTGCTGAGAAAATAGTTTGAGCAACAGACAATGCAGTCGCAAGGTCCATTTTTTTGTCTTAGGTTGAATATGTTAGATTTAATCCGAATAGAGAGCATAACTTCATACTAAATTACTTGGTAAATACTAGATGCGGAAGCGTACCTGATTACGTGACGAAAGGTTGGTCTTGAGGATTAGGTCTTCTAGTAGACACACATACCGGTAGGATCTCTCTACTGATGGGATGCGGGGAGATTAGGTTATTGTGTGCTACTAGGGACCATAACCCAGGTGACTTATA
>JAYMSF010001654.1:0-11595 GCA_036897335.1 Silene vulgaris
TCTATATTACATTGACAGTTCACTTTGGTTGTGTGTGGAGTGTCCGACACGACACTTCGACACTTCATTTTAGACCAAAAAATTGAAAACTTTTTTGCGACACTCCGACAACGTGTCATGCCCGACACTTGGATTCGAGCAAGAGTTACATAGGTCCAAATAGCTGAAAATAGTAATAAAAACTTAAAAAAATATGCCATGAAATGGGCTAGAACTTTAGTTTAATTTCTTGGGGTCTAGACTCTAGGTGATAAAATGGGCCTGGGAATGTCGTCACCGAAAGACCCAAGTTGAAAAACAGGAAAAACAAAAAAGAATGCTTTTCACGAGATACAGACACGGATGAAAGGAATAGAAGATGGAACTCATACCAGTGCACCATTTACATACCAGTGATTCATTACCGTTGTTAGCGTACTTTTTTTTTTTTTTTTTTTTTTTTTATATTAGGGGTTGCAGAGGCAGCCACTGCAGCCCTGCTAGAATCCCCTATGGTTGAGGGCTTTTTTTGCTGTATAAGCAAAGGTATTGTAAAGTCCATAATAGTAGCTTGATTTTTGTCATGCAGTGCTACTACTCAGATGCTGCCATAGCGGATGGTTACTTTAGTGTACTAGCTGAAGTGTATATGCGCCAAGAGATACCCAAATGTGAAGTTCAGAGATTGCTGAGCCTCATCTTGTACAAAGTTGTTGATCCGTCGAGACAAATTCGAGATGATGCTCTTCAGATGCTTGAGACACTTTCTGTTCGTGCATGGGCAGAGGATGGGATGGAAGGTTCTGGAAGCTATAGAGCGGCAGTTGTTGGTAATTTACCGGACTCTTATCAACAGTTCCAGTACAAACTTTCGTGCAAACTTGCCAAAGATCATCCCGAGCTGAGCCAACTTCTCTGTGAAGAAATCATGCAAAGGCAGCTCGATGCTGTTGATATAATTGCCCAACATCAAGTCTTAACATGCATGGCTCCATGGATTGAGACTCTTAATTTCTGGAAACTTAAGGATGGTTGGACCGAACGTTTACTAAAAAGTTTGTATTACGTGACCTGGCGGCATGGTGATCAGTTTCCTGATGAGATTGAGAAACTCTGGAGCACAATTGCTAGCAAGTCTAGGAACATTAGTCCTGTACTTGACTTTTTGATCACCAAAGGTATTGAAGATTGTGATTCCAATGCTTCGGCTGAAATAAGTGGTGCTTTTGCCACTTATTTCTCAGTCGCGAAAAGGGTGAGCTTATATCTTGCACGGATCTGCCCCCAACGCACAATAGATCATCTGGTGTATCAGTTGGCTCAGCGGATGCTTGAGGACAGTGTTGAACCCTTGAGGCCTAGCACCACAAAGGCTGATGTCGGTGGGAATACCGTCTTAGAATTTTCTCAAGGCCCTGCAGCTCCACAGATCTCATCGATCGTAGATAGCCAGCCACATATGTCACCTTTGCTCGTTCGTGGCTCTCTCGATATCCCACTGAGGAATGTTAGTGGGAGTCTGAGCTGGCGGACTGCTATCGTTGGTGGACGTAGTGCCTCAGGCCCTTTAAGTCCTATGCCTCCTGAGATGAGTGTTGTCCCTGTGACTCCTGCTGGCCGGTCAGGTCAGCTTCTTCCTGCTTTGGTCAACATGTCGGGACCACTGATGGGTGTCCGCAGTTCAACCGGTAGTATACGCAGCCGTCATGTCTCCAGAGATAGTGGAGATTATTTTATTGACACTCCCAACTCGGGAGAGGATGGCCCGCATGCTAATGTTGTGCATGGTGTGAATGCTAAAGAGCTTCAGTCAGCATTGCAGGGTCATCAACAACATTCCCTTACTCAAGCTGACATTGCTTTGATTCTACTAGCAGAAATTGCATATGAGAATGATGAGGATTTCAGGGAGCACTTGCCTTTGCTCTTTCATGTCACCTTTGTCTCGATGGATAGTTCTGAAGATATTGTTCTTGAGCACTGCCAACATCTCCTTGTTAATTTACTTTACTCGCTTGCTGGCAGGCACTTAGAGCTTTATGAGGTCGACAATAGTGATGGAGAGAATAAGCAGCAGGTTGTAAGCCTAATAAAGTATGTGCAGTCTAAGCGTGGAAGCATGATGTGGGAAAGTGAGGACCCCACTGTCATAAAACCTGACGTCCCAAGTTCTGCACTTTTGGCAGCACTAGTCCAAAGCATGGTGGACGCAATTTTCTTCCAAGGGGATCTCCGAGAGACTTGGGGAACAGAATCATTGAAATGGGCCATGGAGTGTACTTCAAGGCATCTTGCATGCCGGTCCCACCAAATATACCGAGCACTAAGGCCCAAGGTCACAAGCGACGCATGTGTTTCACTTCTTCGTTGCCTGTATAGGTGCTTAACCAATCCACAACCAGATGTTCTCGGGTTCATTATGGAAATTCTTTTGACTTTGCAAGTGATGGTGGAAAACATGGAACCTGAAAAAGTTATACTTTATCCTCAGCTTTTCTGGGGATGTGTTGCCATGATGCACACAGATTTCGTCCATGTGTACTGCCAGGTACTCGAGCTTTTCTTACGTGTAATTGACCGGTTGTCTTTCCGAGATAGAACAACCGAAAATGTTCTCCTTTCGAGCATGCCACGAGACGAGCTCGACACGAGTGTAACCGATCTTGGGGAGTTCCAGCGCTTGGAATCACGGGGTGCTATTGAACCAGCTGGAAAAGTACCAGAATTTGAAGGTGTACAACCTCTTGTTCTTAAAGGGCTCATGTCAACTGTTAGCCATGGGGTGTCTATTGAAGTCCTCTCTCGTATTACGTTTCCAGCATGTGACTCTATATTCAGGGATCCAGAAACTCGGCTTTTGATGCACATCACCGGTTTACTCCCCTGGTTATGTCTCCAACTCAGTAAGGACCCTACAGGGAATCCTACAATGCTTGGGTCACCTCTCCATCAGCAATACCAGAAAGCTTGCTCAGTTGCGGCTAATATTGCACTCTGGTGTCGAGCGAAATCTCTGGAGGGACTAGCCACTGTTTTTTTGGCCTACTCTCAAGGTGAGATCAAAACTATTATTAATTTACTTGCTTGTGTGGCACCATTGTTGTGCAATGAATGGTTCCCAAAGCACTCGGCATTGGCTTTCGGGCATCTTTTACGATTATTAGAGAGGGGACCCGTCGAATATCAACGGGTCATACTGCTTTTGTTAAAGGAATTGCTTCAGCATACACCAGTAGATGCTGCACAAAACCCTCATATGTATGCAATTGTCTCGCAATTGGTGGAAAGTTCTTTGGGATGTGATGCTCTTAGTGTTCTCGAAGCCCTCTTGCAAAGTTGCAGTTCTATGACTGGGTCCCACGCCCATGATGGTGGTGCTCATGAAAATGGGTATGGTGGTACTGATGAAAAGTCCCTCGTACCACAGAACTCGTTCAAGGCACGCAGTGGGCCACTACCATACGCCATGGGGTCTAGTTTTGGAACTGGTTCTATGTCTGCCGGAGATTCAGGATTGCCTCCCAAGGAAGTTGCCTTGCAGAATACTCGGGCGATATTGGGGCGTGTTTTGGACAACTGTGCACTTGGAAGAAAGGACTATAAAAGACTGGTCCCTTTTGTGTCGGTCATGGGAAATCAGTGAGTATGGTACCCTATTGTAATTTTGCCTGTATTTTTAGCACATTGGTGTAATATTTATGAATTAGGTTGGTAGTTAGTAGAGAGGGAAGGGTGTTTCAATTCATGAATTGTGTATATAAGGCAACCCCATTAAGTTCCATCTGTAAAGGTTTTAGCTTAAGCCACTTAAGCCCTTGCTTAAGGCTGTTCGAAACTTGGTTTGCACTCGCTATCTGAACTGACTTGGACTCTTCAGTCCAGGTTGACCCGTTTTTGGAACTCATTTTGCCTGGTCTGCTGGTCCAACAATTTATTGAATCCAGCCGAGCCCTGGTAAGATTGGACTAGACTGGACACCCGTAATTTTGTCACTTGGGACTTATCTAGGGTATTTTGCCTACTACAGGGTAAAACACAATGTCTTCTTCCCGGCATTTCTAAAACAGAATTCTGTTAGAACTGATAACGAAAACAGGACACTGTAACGAATGTTGTTATTACTTCGACGAACTGATGAGTTGTATACTTCTATCTGTCAGACTATATAAATATGACATCAGCTGTCATCTTCGGTTGATCAACCTTAAGATGATCCCGTTTCTGAATTGCTAATGTTGAACCATGTTAGTTCTGGAAAAGTTTGATGCACTTTTGATTAGAATTGATTTGTTTGACAAGAACGAGATTAGTTGCTATTTGAATGGTATGCAACCTCAAATCCAGAAAATACCTTATCCTAGATGGCCGCCGAGTTGTTAAAAACCCCCTCTTCTTAATAAACCTCCACAAAAAACTTGCAATTCTTTTCAGAATACCATCTATGTCGAAAAAAGCCTTTTCCTTGCACCGAAACAACTAGCAGCTTACCAGTTGCCGCTAAAACCTAAGCAGCATAATGTAAGAACGCATATAGTAAAATAAAAGCCCGTTCATTGTGAAAATGGACGTTCCATGTTAAAGTCGATAAGGACAACTGTCGTATAAATCTTCTCATAACTGGCACAACTATTGTATCTGAAAAACCGCGTTACAAATAAATTGGCTTACAAGTAAAAGAGTGAGTATTATACTGTATATAAGAGTGCATCTTCAAGTCGAGAATCTGCAACACATCAACTTTGAAAAACATATGGAGCAGCATGACGCTTGTATCTACCAACTTAAGAGATGAAACACTTGAACAGGAGTACGTCAACGATCGATGAATGACTTGTTCATCAAGCCCACCGCCGAATCCATGAACTGCAAACTCAAAGCCATGAAAAAGAGCAGGTTTCGACAAATATGAGATGAATACAACAAAAGAAGCCACTTCAACTTTTACTCACGCCACCAAACGAGTTAAATTTCATTCATATTTCAATTCTCTTCTGAGGAACGAGTTCGAGTTCATACAAAGCTATCAGATTCAAATATAAAGCACAGCAACCTATTTCAATAACAAATTCCGTCCCAAAACAAGTTATTTGGTTTAAAGAATGGTTGACCGAATTAACCCTAACCCACGCAACATGGTCAACCTTATAACTACCAGAATTATGAGAAAGTTATACACCCACGGTTATCACCTTTTCACAAATTCTAAGACCGTTGTACAACATAAGACGATTTTGTTTATTGTTGTCATTAAACTAAGGCACTTGTTAAAGTACGGCCCTAACAAAATCATCAGGAAAAAAAAAAATGGAACACATAAAGATCCATGACTAGAACTCCCTCAATATCGAGTTATCGACCCCAAAATTTCTTCAACACCCACTTCCTAAAAATTTATCCGATGATGGTAATGATAGGACAAACGATGACAACATAACTCAAGACTGAACGACGATATAAAAAGTACTATGTGACAAGAAAAGAGACAAGTGCTTTCTTCCAGAGTTTTACCTTCCCGATATTCTTGAGTTCCTTTCCAACTGGCTCTAAGAATTTCAAGTCCACGTCTACAGGCCAAACCTAAACATAGGGCACATAGATCAGTTTCACCGTGAGGGAGAAGCAAATGTAAAGAAATTTCCAACGTTAAATTAATCAAGTCAAACTCAAAAGACTACCAATATGGAACGGGATACAAGGGAACCCAATCTAAGGTACATACAGGTATATCAGAAAGTTCGAACTAGCAGAATAACAGTCATTATGCCAAGAAGGCGTCACCCTTGGAGTCCCTACCACATTTTCATTCAGTCCCTACCCACAAACTTCTCCTCGGAAATTTTCAATCTTTTCTTGTTATATAGTCTACTTGGCAGTAGAAGTGCAATTAAAACTGTGCTAGCACACTTAAATAGCCTAATATTATAACCTTTGAGCTGTAAAGTTAGACTGTTACTCCACTGAACTCTTGCTTCAGTTCTTATAAAGAATTTATGTAACCAAACGGTCTTGTTCATTTGGACTGAAAGTCTGAAACTACCTAAACAAAGTTTAATTTAACTCAACTCGATTTATAGGACCTAAACTATACTGAATTGAATTGAATAACAAAAATGAACTAAACCGAACTCATACGACCTGACATGGCCTAAACTGAATTGAAGAAAACTGAAATTAAATCCAAAAGAAGAGGACCTGAGTATTTCATTTTGCACCCCTTTTACTCCACATTTTTTGATAAACTAAGCCGCTATTTCAGGAAACACAAGACAGGCAGATTAACAAGAACATAAAAAGAGTTTTGTACAGCAAGAGAGATATTGTATCTTCTAAAACAGAACTGGAGGGAAAAAAAATCAGACTTCTCAAGAAAATTTTCAATCACGGAAGGAGCGGTAGACCTCCCTAAACTACTGGATTATGATACCCGACTACCAAAGTTAACCAAAACAGTACTGCGTAAGTGCACAATCCCATTTCAGGATGTCAGTATAGCAGCTCAACTACCTCTAATTCCAATACTATCACACATTCACACCTCAAACAAATCCTAGTTCGCCCACTCAAAATCAAATTTGGACTGTATATATCTGCTATTGTAATACTGCACATGAACATTATTAATATAACCCGATGACAATGTCGAGTTAGCTTAATCTTTCCAATTGATTCATTTCTTGACCTATTCATTAAACAACTAAGCCACAGTTAAAAACATAAGGGAAACATAAATAGATTTCAAACAAAAACATCACCAACATCCACTCGAAGTTATCCGAAAGCTCAACCAAATATAATAAAAACCTTACTTCAGAAACCACTTCAAAATCATAACATTAAACTAATTTTGACTGGTAAAGAGTACTCCCTCCTTAGTCCTTCCCAATTATTTGTTTACGTTTGGTTAAAATACTCGTCACAAAGAATAAAAAAGGTAATCAAATGAATGAGACGGAGATAACACTAGATTAATTTCCAGAATTTAAGTAAACAAAACAAAAACAAACCTTCAAACCAAGTAATTTAACAGGAGTAGCCTGACCAGGAACAATACACTCTGGGCCTGCTGCCTCCAACATGGCATCCACTCCTAACCCATTTCCCACCGGGTTCGGGTCCTACTTACAAAAATCAAATCACCCATCATCAATCTTACAAACTTCACATAAAACCCAATCAATAATCAAATATAATTACCCACTCTATCTCAGTCATTTCTTTACGTTTCCGTTTTAAAGTAATTATCTTTCAATTCCTCAGTCTTTATGCCAAAACCAAACGTTAAAAAATGACCGGGACGGGGCGAATAACAAAATTAAAACCCAACACAAAACAGAAAAACCCCAAAATTATAAAAATTAAACAAGAACCCAATAAAAATGAAGAGAAAAGAAGAGTACCCTCATAACAGAAAGGGCATAATCGGAAAAGGGATTATGTTGGATTTTGAGAAGAGGAGAATGGTGAATTTTGGGGATGGGTTTACCCTGAGAAGCTCTCCATGGTGCATCTTTTTGAAGGGTTGTTACTGTTTTCTTTGACATTTTTGTATCAAAATTTCTATGAATATTTTATTTAATTAATTATTAAACGAAATGAAGAAGTGATGATGTTGAGAAATTGTGATTAGCAAAAAAAGTTTATCAGAGTTTGAAGAAGATAATGAAGAATGAAGGATATAAAGTGTGTGAGAGAGGAGAGGAAGAGGAAGGGGGGAGTCGTTGGCGTTTAACCGGATAATTTTTGTGTAGTTAGGATTTGGGGTTTGTTTGGTACACAAATTGGATGTTAGCTACTTGCCTATTTGTCCTCGAGTAGTACCTCGTAAACAAGAGGCCAAGAGGTGATCAAATATCGACTTGGTGAGAATCATAATTCACTCGTAGGAATGGCAAAATTAACCTATCGGATTGACCCGCTCTGAATAATCTGATACGGTCATACGGAGTATTATATATAGCCAGACTCAAGATCCGAGCTTGACGTAAACCTAAATTGATCCAACATTCCAACCCGAATGTTTTTGGTTGTACATGGATTATTATGAATAAATAACTTGATAATAGTTGTTCTGAAATGACCTGAACTCGAAATAACCCAACCGACTTGAACTCTTACGAACTTGAAATTGACCCGAACTGACCCGGTTAACACCACCACCATCACCACGACCGCAAACATTCCTTTCTGACCACCACACTAATGGTCATGCAGGTGAGGTAGGTGAGTGGTGGCGGTGGTAGAAGTGGGCGAGTGGTGGTGAATGGTGATGAAGGTGAGTATGCTGCTGCAACAATGATTGACAGCAAGAGGGTCAAATATGAGTTCGATCCATTTTGGCTAAATTGCGCATGTTTTAGGTGAAAATAATGTCAAAAAAAAATGTTAGGTAAGAGGAAACAAAGATTACTGATCATGTTAGAGTTGTTACACTGATCAATTTTCATGTTTTTCTCTAGTAGAACAGCAAAACAAGAGATGCACCACAGTTTCACCAGGCGGACGCGATTGACATACATGAAGACAAATACAAACAAATGAACAATAGCATATCCTTATCTTCCAATTCGGTTCAGGTACGAAAAATCACCTTCATCCCGAGACAACAAATCTAATTTGGAAACATCATTCATTCTTAATCTGCTTTTTTTGATACAAAATAAATTACATTTAATCACTGATTTCCTCGACTTTCGGTGGTGAGAATGAAATTTGAACAAAAAGTAAAAACCCAAGGAGCAAAAATTTTGAGGGAAGTGAACAGAGAGGAAAGAATGCCAAACGAAGAAGAGGAGATCCATCGAATCCCTCTTCTTCTTCCAAGGGATGGATCCGAACATTGATGGCTGATAGGGTCTTTAATTTGTTTCCATATCTTCTTCTCCTGCCATATCGGCAAGTCTTTTCCATGCCAATAAGCGTTGCTCTTCTACCTCATTTGCTTTTGCCTGTTTATCCTCGTAATGCTTTTGACACTCTTCAAATAGTTCAACATCCATTTCTAAGAACATTTTTCGGACATTGACAGTAAGCCCATGGACAGCCTGGTTCCAATGAGATTGTATATTCTTCTCAAGTGCCTCGAAAATAATGGGTAGAATAACATTCCGATTTTGGGCTATTAAACTGACTATGTGCTCATTATTCCATAAGAAGAGTGCTCGTTCTGCTACCTGCAATGCCACAAAAATACTCATTCGTCTATGAAGTGCACAACAGACGATAATGTGACAGAGAGAGACAGAGAGTCATTATCAGTATCAAGGAAATTCAAAGCATACAAAGCAATCAGTGAGAATTGAGAATTGAGAAAGAGCCCTAAATTGACGAGACAAACTTTACAAGGTCACAAGTCTCACAAGATTTCACAACACGGAAAACAAAATGCTGAGATATACCATGCAATTAGACGTGAGACCTGAACAGAATAACCCAAAACCATACTTGAGCCTTTGGTGTTCAGAACTTTGCTTAATCCAATATTGACCCGTCCCGAATGTGACAAAATAAAAAATATTCAATAACTAATGTAAAATTACACCCAATTTTTGTCATAACATGACAAAAATCTTTATACTGATGCCTATACATGATAAATGACCTGATGTGGGTCCTGGAGCACTCAGGCTGAAATGACCATCTCGAACTAACCACATATCAGAATGACTGATAATCACACAGCATGGACAGACATGAACCCAATTCGACTTGAAAAGATTATATAAACCCTACCAGCTCAAATGAAAGGTTTGCAAAGAATTCAAGCAACACACATGTCAACAATGAAATTAGAAAAACTTTGTCGTCTACCCAAGAAGATATATCACATATACAAAAAGGCTACGGACTACTTAACTTTTTCTAGAGTTGCTTATACTTTGTTGGATGTATTTTCATCTATGACATGTTTAAAATTTAAGTTTTGCAAAACAATCTTTCTTGATAATTGTTAAAGGCTTGCTTTAGGAGATTGAGGCTAATTGTAACTCAGTGGAAGGAAAAACAACAGAGGAGAATGGAAGGTAGTGGTGGCAGTGGATAGTTAAGAGATGATTACAAGGTAACACACCAACACGAAACTCAAACTCCCGTCTCCACCTAACGCTCACAGAAAGGTTACACAGGTCCTGCTCCATTCATTATTATGTACAAAAAAACTAGGACTTTTCCAATTAATGAAACCTAGGAAAGCAAGAAGATGATGAGATATGTAAATACGTCGACTATGCCACAATGTTAGCAGCAGTGAGGAGAAACATCCAACATCTGTTAAAGTGGAAGAGATTAGATGATTAAACAACAGTTTCATCTGTACCTTAAAAAATTACAGTTGGTGAATTAACCGTCAGAGTAGGAGAATTTTGGCCGGGCAAATAGCCCTTAGCCAACTATATAAAAACGAAGAAAATTATACCAGGGCTTAATTCTGCGGGTGAACACAGCTTTGGAAAATAATTTATTGTAAAAAAAAATAATAATAATAATTCGAAGTTTCAACTCGTCTGTTTCACCATTTGGGTCACATAAAATATACTGCTCACAGTTTTTCAAAATCTTTCCACCCTCCTAAAGTGAGACTACTAATATGCATACAAATCATCAATGTGCAAATAAAATTGCTGAAAAAATCCTGCACCCACATGATTTGCCAACTTAAGCCTAAAATCCTGCACCCACATGTTTTGCCAACTTAAGCTTACTCCAGATGATCAGATATTAGAGCAAAGACACAACTATTTTACTTCATTTTCAATCTCACAAGTGAGTTTTCAAAATGGGAACTTCCAACTTTTGAAAGAGCATACCACTTATACAACCTCCATCTGCTTGCTAGCATAGACCATTGCCTTGAAAAAGTTATAATCACAGAAGAAATATATGAATATACAAACAGAAAACCGAGAGAATTGAGCCGGTTCAAAACTTGAAGTTTTACAATTAGTCAAAACAAACAAATCTACAACACTGAAGGAAATGCAAAATTTCTAAATCAAGAGAGCCAGTATAAGAAAAAAAATGCAGCAAAAGAGGAAGTATAACTAGTCAAACAGATTACAAATCCTCTTCTCAATCAAGCTGGTGCAGTAAATACGTTGTCTGTTTCCAGAAAGGTTAACACATTGATGTACACGATAAACTAGTTGCAAGCAAGATCTAAATCACGAAGGAAACAGATAATATATAAGTTATTGCAAATCTCTGTTAGATTAGAAAGACGAATAACTTGACTTTAAACAACAATGCCCAGTAGGAGGGGTCACTAGGAAACAAACATCTTGAAGACGGGCATTACGCTACAAAACCAGTTGTAGGAGTTGTGGTTTCCTTTGCACAATCTGATTTATCTACAAACATTTCTTCAAATAAATACTCCGTATTATACACAGAATTGTTCAGAATGTACACTTAAGTTATTAGTTCAGTTCAGAATGATAATGAGGATCCATGTGTTGCTTAAATAACAACATTACCTACATTAATCACAATGTCATGAGCTCGTGTTTGGTTTACTCTTAATATACAGCTCAAACCGCGTGGAAGTTAACAAAAATAGCTACTTTTGACGAATGCCTAAACCAATATAAGTGTCTGTCAACTGAGTTCACTATGTACCGTCAT
>JAYMSF010001655.1:0-11591 GCA_036897335.1 Silene vulgaris
TTGTCTCATAATTTATTTCATCGTAATTTTAATATATGTCATAGAAAAATATACTCCGTATTAATGTTAAATTTATGAGCTATGCAACTTTAAAGTAATTTTATTTAATTGAAAATAAATTTTAATCGCTAAATAGAGGTAGCCCGGGCGAAGCCGGGCACCCATACTAGTATTAGAGAAAATAAGAGCCACAATCTAAAAGTTGGGAGTAGGACCAAATCATATCCATAATGAGGCCATGAAAATCCCTCTATTTTGTACACATTATAATATTTGTGTTCCACAAATTAAATTGCAACAAACTGTAGATTAGATCATTAGAATTTAGGAGTCACTGACATACTGTGACTCAGTTGAATGCTTACTGTTCCTGTAACAACCTGCAACCTGCAACCTGCAACATGGAATTTTGTTCTCTGAAACCATCTTCTTCATTTCCTCAAACTACATTACCAACTAATTTTTTGTCACAAAGATGCCAACTTTTGGGTCATTTTGACAAATTCTTAAAACCCAAGTTATACCCATGTTCTAAAAAGGTCCATTTTTCTTGCATTAGAGCTCAGTTATCATCTGGTATGGATTTTCTTCTTGTTTTTTCCACTTTGTTACTTAATTTTAAGTTGGGTTGGTTGTGGGACGCGTTATTGATCTTTAATCAGAGTGCCTTGTGTAAAACGGTTTTACAATATCAGGTAGTTATGTAAAACAAAAAAAGAACCGACAATAATGTTAATGTAAAACCGTTTTACAGAAGTATTTGTGTATATCTCAGTTAGTTGTTGATTAGTGCCCAACTGTAATTGCCCAAAGTGGGTTAATTGTGAGTAGAAAAGTTTGGAAATGGTGATTTGTGTAGTTGTTGCTGTGAAAAAGAGAGGAAGTATAAGGAATGAATGTATTAATTACATGTGATCGTGATTTCGTTCCATAGAAGTCGAGAATTATGTGTGATTAATATCAGTAGCACTTGTGTAATGACAAAGATTCGTGCCAAAATGATTCGGGTTTGGCTAACTTGGACCAAAATTATTCGGGTTTGGCTAACTTGGACAGTCACTTAAAGATAAAAGTTTGATCTTTGTGTGAATTGTTTGAGTTGTGTCTAACATGGTCTAAAAATATACTCGCTGATGACTAGAAGATTTTGTCTGTGAATGTCTTATGGACAATTATGGTCGAATGTGTCGATGCTTTGATGTATATTCTCAAGGTTCTTATGATCAATAATGGGATATTTTTATGGATTTTATCAAGGTGTTACAAGAGCCAGCTCTACAGCAGTTGGGATAACTCAAGAGAATGCTGAGTCCGAAGTTAAAGACATTGTATTTGTTGCTGGTGCTACTGGTAAAGTTGGCTCGCGAACTGTAAGGTTGAGACTCTTAATCGTAAATTTCAGTCGAGAACTTGCCAGAAATGTTGTGAATTTTCTGCTCTGGTTTATTAAAGAGTTGATTGTTTTCTGTAGGGAGCTTTTGAAAAAAGGATTCCAAGTTAGAGCTGGAGTGAGGAGTGCACAAAGAGCAGAAAGTCTGATTCAAGTATGTTTCTCATTTTTTACGACATAAATTTAGTTATGGGTTCTTCGGCCCTAACTCATCCTTGATTTTATGCATATCAGAGTGTTAAAGAGATGAAGCTTGACACTGAAGACACTAGCGGAGGTAAACGTAAGTGAAGTGCAGCGATTATTGAGATTGCCGTCTCTTAGACCTACACGCGACTGCTTGATGCAATCTACTTTAACATTAAATGGCAGTTATAACAGATTTGTTTTGGTGTTTAGTCCAGCTATAGAGAAGCTTGAAATCGTGGAATGCGACCTTGAGAAACGTGATCAAATAGTTCCAGCAATTGGTTCTGCTTCAGTAGTTATATGCTGTATTGGTGCAAGCGAGAAGGAAATTTTTGACATCACTGGACCTTTTCGCATTGATTACCAGGCTACTAAAAACCTAGTTGATGCAGGCAAGCCATTTTTTGGTTCATATATTTATTCATAAAAGAACATATAAGTATTAGTTGTCGATATTTTCTCTCATGTGAAGCCTGCTGAAGTACTGAACAGGTTTACTGAAAATGATTTCTGCTGCATTACTCCACAAGTCTAAAATCATAACAGGAGATTTAATAGTGTTCTGTATATATCGGCGGATTTTTAATATAAATGAATGCATACAGTATATACACCGGAGGAAACTTCATCCTAAAATAAGATTTTCTCTATTGAATGAACCGAGTAATAGCTTTTTAACTAGTTAATTCTTGACATCTTCTACAGCAAGAGCTGCAACGGTTAAGCATTTCATATTGCTTACTTCATTGGGTACAAACAAGATCGGATTCCCTGCAGCTATACTCAAGTAAGAAGATAAGTTTATGTTGATTTTTCATTTTTGTGACGAACATTGCAGCTACGATAGAATCAGTAGGCTGCACACTGACCTTAAAACTCATTCTTGACTATTCATCCTGTAGTTTGTTTTGGGGAGTGCTCATTTGGAAGAGGAAAGCAGAACTAGAGCTTATAGCCAGTGGTCTTCCCTACACCGTGAGTGTTTGTTGCTCGTCGAAGCATATCTTCCTTGATACATTTTGTGCTGAAATCCATTACGCTTTTTCCAGATAGTGAGACCAGGTGGCATGGAAAGGCCTACCGACAGTTATAAAGAAACTCATAACATCACCCTTTCCGAGGAAGACACTTTGTTTGGGGGCCAAGTATCGAATCTGCAGGTATAATTTGAATTATATTTACCTTGTGGTCTGGCTCTTCTCTCGACAGAAATATATCTTCAAATTTCAAAGTGTATTTGTGCCTAAAATACACTTATCAGTAACATTTATCAGTTTATGGTAGGTGGCAGAGCTCTTGAGTGTAATGGCACAAAATCGTGATCTCTCGTACTGCAAAATAGTAGAAGTAGTTGCTGAAACAACTGCTCCATTAACTCCTATGGAGGATCTGCTTGCAAAGATCCCATCTAAACGAAAAGACGTGTCTAAACCAAAGGTAAACACTTCCTGTGTATATGCTCTAGTTTGCTGTAGGATATCTAAAAACTAAATAACCTGTCTGCTACACACAATCTATGTTATATTATCCGAAGCTCCATAAAAACAGTTCCATACTTGCATTAGCAGCAACCGGATGTGGTAGCTAAGCCACTTGATCCGGAACCTGTCAAGAGTTCCATCAATGAGGCTGCAGCTGTTGTAGCTGAAGAGGAAACAGTCGAAATCGAGAATGCAGTGGCTAAACCTACTCTTTTATCTCCATACACAGCGTAAGCAAATTTATTTGAAGTTAGCATGATATCAAAGCCAGTCTGAGTTCCTGGATGATTCTGTCAAATATGACACTAAAGGTTGTTGTGCTTCAGCTACGAAGATTTGAAGCCACCTTCATCACCAACTCCAACTGCGCCTAATGCTCAGATTAAGGAAATTGATTCTACTGATAAACAGTCTAATACACCAGAGATTCCTACTCCTACCAGTGTTCCTGACACTGAGGTGTTACCTGACACCACCGAGTTGAATGCAGTTATAGCACAGAAACCGCAGCCTCTCTCCCCTTATACTGCGTAAGTTATATCCGCCCTATTTTGTGTGGCTTACATATGTCCGACAATTTTGATGACAGTCGTTTTTCCTTTTATCTTCGTATAGCTATGAAGATCTGAAGCCTCCAAGTTCCCCATGCCCATCTACCCCTGGTAAATCTCTCGAAGAATCTTTGGAGACTGCTAAAGTGGTGGATGGGGTACCAACTATCATCGATGGGACTAGGCCAGGAAATGATCCGAGGGAATTTACATTTTATCACTCGCCGTTTCCTGTGTAAGTATATGTGTTTTTGTCTGTGGATCAAAATATTCAGAACTGTCATTTGCATCAAATGAAAGTGCTCGTGTTTTTCTTGCAGATATGATGACTTGAAGCCCCCTACTTCTCCGACTCCAACAGCTCCAAATTCATTTGGCAACAATGGAACAATTGCAGAAACTGAAGCTGAGACTAGTAGCATATCAGCGGATAATGGAGTTGAACAGAGCATCCCAACTGTTGATGAAATTTTACCTGTGGACGAGCAAAAACCAGTGAAACCAAAACCAAGGCCGCTCTCCCCCTATGCCATGTAAGCTCAATTACCTTATGTATAGGCATCTCATTTTTCTAATCTGCTCATATTTCTACGGTGAATCGTACTAAGTAAAGTGATTCGTGAAAAGGTATGATGACATGAAGCCGCCTTGTAGCCCGATGCCATCTCCAAAGAAACTCTAACTTCAAGACTGGTGTGATTTGTCCGAGTTGCGGATTAAATGCTGCTCAACTTGAAAAAACATGCCATTCATTCTTTTTCCAAATGAACAGCTGCCGGCGAGATACTTATATAGTGTATTGATTATGTACACCTCTTACTGCAATTTTGAGTTCTTCCACCTTCCCTGTTCTCCTGTTCGGCATACAGTTGTGGACTGGAATCTCAGACATTTATTCGCGACAACGCATTTTATTATATACTCATGTGGGATGAATAGGATAAAAACATAATGCAGTGGAAAAGGTAAAAGGTTTATCCTAAATACTCATGTGGGGGTGATATTTGACCCGTCTAAAGCTTAATCGGATAGTGCCGCTTAAGCAACACTAGCTGAGAAAAGTATATTTATCATTTAGTAGTCCCCTGTGAGGGCTGTGACCATGTGCGGTGACCGGTATAAAATGGGTTGAGGTTACATTACCATCTCATAAACTACATTACATGCGGACAAGTCCAAATGACCCGGTCCGAATAACCTGATCCACACCCGTATTGAGGACGTGCTGACCCGACCCTATGCAACCCGAACTCAATGTTTAGTGTTGTATACTACCGACCTTTATTCCCATATAAGTTGATAACAATCAACCTGAAAATGACTTAAACCCGACCTGGCCCGAGTTCTTGCAAACCCAAATTGATATGACTTGATTGACACATTTATTAGGTCTAATTGTCCGGGCTCGAATGACCCGACCCGAATAACCCGACCCGACTCTCAAACTCAAGACCAAAGCTTGACCCGATCCATTATAATCTAACCCGACTATTTATCGTTGGACACTGATTATTTCCATAAATAACTTAATAATAGTTGATTCAAAATTTATCCGAAACCCAAAGACCTGACCCGAATCTTGCAAACCCGGAAATTAACCGAACTGGTTGACCCGTTTATCAAGTCTAATGACAATCATGACTCGTCTTTCTTTCTCTTCCACCCCAACGCGCCAACGTTCAAGTCTCTCCTAAGTCTCCTAAGACTCCTATACATCCAAACTTCAACCACTAAAGATTTCCAAGTAAACGTTTAAAAACTCAAGTTCCTTCTCCTTAACAATTGTTTATTGCTGCATTCATACACTCGAGACCTTCCATGCTACTGACTAATGCTCTTGAGCCATCTTTGGTGGGTCAGCGAGTCGGACTATTTTGTCATTATCCCTTTCTTGAGGGAAAAAAATGGGTAGGTAGATTTCTAACAGCAGCATAACTACATCATCTCTAATCTCCTGTGTTGTCGTCTTGTAGCTCGTATTATTTTACTCGCCACCATTCTTTCTGTTTACACCCCGATATGTGACTATTAAATAGACGCCAGTGCTCTAAAATGTTATTCATCCAACCATTAAACATGTCAAAACGTATCTCATTGTCGTTCATTTCCACAGCAATTTTCCTGTCTGGCGTTAATTCCTGCGTAGCAGGCAGCAATGAAACGGAGAAGGAAGCGTTGCTGGAAATCAAAGCCAAAATAAATGATGACCCTTTAGACTTACTGAGCTCCTGGAATGACACCCTTCATTTTTGCAGCTGGTATGGTGTCTACTGTGACACTCGCCGCCAAAGGGTGATAAAACTAGACCTTCAGTCGTCTAAGCTCACAGGAACAATCTCTCCGTATGTAGGGAATCTAAGCCTCCTAAGGGTGCTGAACCTGCAAAACAACACTTTGAGGGGGACCATCCCGTCTCAAGTAGGCCGTTTGCAGTCGTTGTTGCAACATCTCTGGCTGAATAATAATTCCATTGATGGACTTGGTGGGGACGATTCCAGATAGCTTTGGCAAACTGAAAACTTAACCTTGCTCTCGGTATCCCAAAATAAGCTATCTGGAATTGTCCCCGCCTCCATATATATTCAACCTATCCTTCCGTGGGACTTGGGGTTCAAACTCCCTAATCTTGACTTCATTTCCATAAGCAACAATAATTTTACACTAATAATCCCTGCCTCGATATCTAATCTCTCCAAACTTGAATACCTTCTACTAAACGATAACAAGCTTCACGGAAAAGTTCCTCCTCTGTGGAAGTTAGAAAAGCTCGGGTTTCTTCTCCTTGCTAATAACTCCCTTGGGAATGGCATGCAGGATACTGATCTTGACTTTATTTCCTCCTTGGCCAATGCCAGAATGTTACAAATCATTGATGCAACTTCAATGATTTCAAAGGAAGTATCCCTAGAATCGTTTGCAACTTCACTAATCTGTACTATTTAGGATTAGAAAGTAATAACATAGACGGAGAGATTCCGTCTTGCGTAGACAACCTACTCAGTTTGCAGGTCTTTAGTGCTGGACAAAACAATCTTTCTGGGATCATTCCTCAAAGCATAGGGGAGCTTCTATACCTCAGCAGCTTAGATTTAGGCGGTAACCGTTTATCAGGGAGCATCCCATCCTCTGTAAGCAACTTAACGCAGTTGACGATTCTCGATTTGTCTGGGAACAATCTCCAGGGGAGCATACCCTCAGATCTAGGAAACTGTAGAAACCTACTGATATTAGTTCTTTCTCAGAACAATCTTAGTGGCGAAATTCCCCCTCAACTATTTGCTCTGACCCAACTATCCATAGAACTTGATTTATCTCGTAACCAGCTAAGCGGGTCTCTCCCTGCACAAGTTGGGCAATTGTCTAGTCTAGGCATGCTTGACGTATCACATAACATGCTCTCAGGTCCGCTACCAAGCACACTTGGCGCTTGTTTGTCTATGGAGATGCTGTATCTGGAGGGAAACCTTTTCAATGGTACCATACCCGATGCTTTAGAGGCATTGAAAGGTCTCACTGCATTAGATTTGTCCCGGAATAAATTGTCCGGAAAAATACCCAAGTATCTGCAAGCCTAAGCCTTAAGTTGCAGATGTTGAATCTATCTTACAATAACCTCGAAGGTGGGGTGCCCACAGGAGGAGTGTTCAACAATGTAACAGCTGTTTCAGTTGTTGGTAACAGTAAGCTCTGTGGAGGCCAACCTGAGTTGAAGTTGCCCAAATGTAATTTGGAGATGGTACGAAGAAAAGCCGGCCTCAGAAAGAGACTGATAGTTGCCATTCTGGTAGCGTTTCTGGGAGTTATCTTGCTGGTGTCACTTGTATTATCTTATGCCTATTGGTGTACAAAGACGAAGAAGAAGGAACAAAATGCTTTGAGTAATTCAGATAATTTTCTAAATTTGTCGTACCAAAGCCTCCTGGAAGCCACAAACAGGTTCTCAGCCGAAAATAGGATAGGCACCGGTGCATTTGGAGTCGTATACAAGGGGACACTTGCTCCTGATTCAAGATTAGTTGCCATCAAGGTCTTCAAGCTTGGTCATCATGGTGCTTCTAAGAGTTTTATGACTGAATGTGGTGTGCTTCGTAACATTAGACATCGGCATCTGGTTAAGGTGATAACCGCTTGTTCAAGTACTGATCATCAAGGCAATGATTTTAAAGCTCTGGTTTATGAGTACATGGAAAATGGGAGTTTGGAGGAGTGGCTGCATCCAGCGGAGCAAGTCGGTGTGCCAAAGACATTAAACTTTAACCAAAGACTAGATATTGCAGTAAATGTTGCTTTTGCTTTGGAATATCTACACCACCATTGTGATGACACGCTTGTCCATTGCGACCTCAAACCAAGCAATGTCCTCCTAGATGGCGATATGGTTGCACATGTGAGTGACTTCGGACTGCCAAAATTCCTGTCAGAAAGCGTAAATCATTCAAGCTCTGTTGGGGTTAGAGGAACTGTAGGCTACACTCCTCCAGGTAACTATCTATCTACTATTCCTACCTTCATATGCGACTATTTATATAATAATTGCAGGATTTGCAGCAGCTTACTAACTCTTAAAAACGATGAAACATGCAGAATATGGGATGGGAAATGGGGTGTCTACCCTAGGTGACATCTACAGTTTCGGGATCTTAATGCAAGAAATATTCACAGGAAAAAGAGCTAGTGGTGAGACGGTGAGTGAAGGACAAAGTGTCGGGGAGTTAGTTAAAGAAGCTTTGCTGGCGGATGAGGTGACTCACATCCTAGATGAGGCTCTTCTTCAAGACATAAACAGTTGTGAACGGGATGCTGTCATCTCTATACTCAAAATCGCTCTTTCCTGCAGCACTGAAGTACCAAAGCAACGGTTAAACATGATGGATGTGGCCGCTAGACTGTCATCAATCAGAACCAAGCTTCATGCTACTCAGCAACCTCATCCCCGGATTATCTCAGAAACATTAACTTCTACAGTGTAATTTGCATACTTAGTCGGAATTAATGTGGGGGCAATAACCTAATTTGTTCATCATCTGTTTACACCTGCAACACTCTGACCAGGCATTACAGGATGCCTTCTTGTTTTCGTATTCTATAGATCTCAAGTTACATAACTACGAATGTATATAACAGGTCGCGTTCAAGTAAGGTCAGTCGTTTTGGTGTTTTAGGAACTCTTCCTGATTTGAAGTATATAACAGGTCGTATTCAAAACTCGAAACAAGTAACACAACAACGAAATTTGAATTTGAATTTGACATTATTCAGTTGCAGAACATACAAATACAATCTTTTTCAACTAACAATTGCATTATTCAACAAGCTTTTGTATCATCCTGAAATCGGAACAACAAACTGAGGGCGTCTTGTTAATTCAACAAGACGCCCAATTTTTATGCGTACTGATAACCGCAGACAACAAACCAGCACAAGACAACAACACCGGCGAAGACAACAACATCCCTTTACCATCCCTAATATCAGCCAAAGCCATAAAAGCATCAGCCAAATCCTGAACAACAGACATTTTCTTCAATAAACATTTCGCTTCCAAAACTCGCAATTTCCCTCGTTCCTCATCACAATTCTCTCCTCTCACAGTCGAAATCTCGACAGTCGAAGTCAAACATGACAATTGATCATTCAAACACCTCAAATCCCCAACTTTCAAACTAATACTCCCAATATATCCAACAAATTCCGCCCACGCGCTGAATTTATGCAAATTCTTCGCGTGTTTGGCGTCAATTAGTCCGGATTTTGAAATCCAGACGATCTGTTCGATAAAATAGTAAATTCCTTCCCCTCCGTAACACAGTAAATTCAATATGAACTTAGATTTACTGTCTTGAAATTCCGGAACACAACGTAGAGCATTGACGTCCTGGATGAATTTACCGAGGCGAAAGGCTTTACGGCTGAGACCGACGCTGGACTCGAAAGCGCGGAGGCGGTGGTTGACGGGGTGAGAGGAAGGGATGACGGAGGTTGAGAGGAGGAGTTTTGAAGTGTAGCGAGATATTTTGAGGAGTTTGTCGACTCCGTCTCGTTTTGCGAGGTAGGATTCTAGGTGTTGGAGAAGGTCTCGGTTTTGGTTTGGTGGTGGTTTGAGCGGTGGTTGTGACGGTGGCGGCGGCGGTGGGAGATCGGGTGGTGGTTGGTGAGGTTGCATTTTGGGGGTTGAGTGTGAGATTGAAGGTCAAATGAGAGTGAGATGAATGAAATTGATTGTTGTAATTAATTGGAGAAGATTGCGATTTGTTTAGGTTTCCCAGGAGGACAATATGTCAACATGTCTAGTTTGAGATTTAAACGCAAAAATGGATCTGGTTTGTGTCTACCCCTGGCAAAATTGACCCGATTTAATTGGAGTGACTAACCTTGTCTGAACCTGACCAATACCAAATTTAAGATTCAAATTTGAATTGACCCGATCAAGTTTATCATACCCGAGTATTTATTGTTCCAAACTAATTATTATCTATAGATAACTTGATGAGTTGACTAGAAATGACCCGACCCAACTCAACCCGAATAACCCGAACCCAATTTAATCCAAGCCGATTGACCCGTTTATCCGGTCTAGTAGTGAGTAGGTTTTCTTTGAAACGGATATACGTATTTATTTTAAAATTAAAACAATTAAATAGTACGTTATTTGCATAGATAGGTGAGACAAGTTTTTTTGCTAATCTCAATTCTCACTGTATTCTGTTGTTTTAAGTTTAAGACATATATAAAAGGGTTAAAGTTTTATAATTCTAGTTCAGAATTTTTTTAATTGACAATTCTGCCTAGGGTCTTTATCGATTATCTCTTCTTGAATCATTTTCACGATGAAAATGGATTTTGACAACTAGTATACAAACTACTTGGAAAAAATGAAAGAAAAATTAATTAAAAGAAAATTGTTTTAAGCTTGTAACAATTGTAACTAATTTTGTTATGAACATTGATACAAATAAACCACGTTTTTTTAAATGCCATCATTGATTATGGATTTATGGATGTCAATTATCTGTATTGGGATTATGTCGCATGTGGGTTCAAATAAATAGATAACTGTTTTATAAAATCAATGGTATGAATATTATTTAATAATTATAACAAACATATATTGAGTATTTTCTTATTTTCTTATGAACATTGATACAAATAAACCAATTTATACATGGTATGAATGTAAATATGAAGATTGATACGAACCAATTTGAGACTAAATCTAATACTACATTGGCAACAAATAATGACTTTAAGTCGTGATTGTCGGGACATATTTCAACTCTACTAAACAATGGTGTTGCTAGGGCCTAATGGGCTTGCGGACCGCTCGCCCCCGTTAGCGACTAGGAATTTCAAAGTTATAGTTAAAAATTTTCAAAATTTTTCGATTTTCCCTTAGTACATTACCATTTCACCTTCGCTGGGGTGAATTCCTGGCTTCATGCCTCCGCCACTGCTACTAAATGTGCCCCCCTTTACAATCAATTAGCTAACCTTTAACAATCTCGAGAGAACTCATCATCCAAGTGAATATGTACCCCTTAATTATATACCATCTAAACCGCATTATAATTAGAGATATATATACTCAAATGAAATAGTTGGGAAATCATGAAAGTGCACATCTCGCTCGGCTTTTAGATAAGAATGGGTAATAGCAATCGAATAAATCAAATAAAAGTTAAATTACGATCGACTTGTTCGAAATATGAATTAAACTTGAGATATTGTACTTAAATAGTTGGGAAACCTCGTATTACCTTTCTAATGAATTAGAACATATATGAGCAGTATAAGACAATAAGATACGGCAACAATCCAATAATAGCTTCTACAATACATGGCGACCTGATCATGAAAGAAAAGTAAAATTCGTGATCATTACAAAGGAAAAAAATGTTACCAGCAAATAATACACATTAACAAACAAAATAATGTTTAATAAATACATCGCTAAAACAAAACGCTATGTAAAACAATGAAATC
>JAYMSF010001656.1:0-11591 GCA_036897335.1 Silene vulgaris
CGCCTAAAGCTCTCTTGCAACCATATATAAATACCAATTCCCTATAGCAAATCCTGCCTGCCAAATAGAAATGATCCAATTCAAACTCAGAATTCAGATATGAGCAATGATACACGAAATAAAATAAAATGTCAAGGTAAATCTAACCTTAACCATTCCAGTTCCATTATCACAAACAAGGGGTTGAATTTCCTCAGAATCCGCCATCTTTGATTAAGAAACTAATGAAATTTGAAGACCAAGTATAAGTAAAACTTCACAAGCTTTTATAAAGCTTGTTTAAGACAACTTTATTAAATAATTTATGCTGATTGAATCCAATATAGCCAAATAGGCACTTGTTTAAACCTATTCACAAGCATTGACATAGCATGTTTAGACTGCTTCAAACACAACGACGACTTCTTCTGTAGTATAGTTTATGCTGATTTATTTTTCTTTTGTTTTATCCTTACCAGTAAAACCGCAGGTCTTGAATAGATCTTTCCAAACGTACTCAGCAACTTGAGCATTTAAAATTAGTACCCTTATGTGAATGAATGGGCAGAATTACTTGGTCTCACAGAAAGGAAAGCTAGACAAGCAAACTATGATGGAGACACAAATTCAATCTAATACACACAAGTTTGATTTTATAATCCTTAATGGCACTTTCACTGTGCTATAATTAAGAAACAATGGACCTTTTCGACATCACAAGGATAACAACAGAAAAAGAACATTGAATCCACGTTATCTACCATCAAGACTTAACCAAACCAACAGCCATCGAAAAAGAATCTTACAGGTAAAAAAGAATTGACTGATACTTTACCATTCCTTGTTAGTGCTACTCAAGTTTCTCTTCCCATTCCTTGTAGCCAGAACTCCGAAAATTGGAACGACCCCAACAGGTTTTGTAGATGTTTCGATAATTTCATCAAAATTGGCACGAGATTTTCTTCACACGCTCACTGACAAATACGATTACCATATTAATTGTTATACATCTACCACAGGTGAGTAACCGTTCAATACCTAATGGCAAAAAAATAACAATAGGTGTTAAAACAACAATCCTGTTGTTTCCAATTTTTAAAAATTAACCATTATCAAAGCAATAACTACGATATAATGAGCAAGTCCAAGGAATACGCCTACTCTGAATTTCCGCCTCGAGATAAAAGTGTTGCTATCAAGTTGTACAAGATTGGTCTGTATATGATGTAAAAATAAAACAACGTAAATACAAATCCAAACGTAAGCAAATGAAAGTAAAAGTGATTGCAGTATCCCAAAACGTAGTCAGATATCAAAGTATTATACACTGAAATATCAAGCATCCCTTCCTGAGTTACAGAAGGACTGATCTTCCTTATAGATGGTGTAAGATTTCCAAACAGCAACATCTCATTGTAAAAGTAGAGTCTCCAGAGATTACAGGAACTCTGACTTGCTGAATTGTATACAGTTTTTGCGACAAGATGAACAATACTCCTTGGAACAATCACCTTCTAACCTTTCCAAGAGTCTTTCTACCACTAAGTACCCCACCAAACACTAAATAATTACACAACTAAGAAGAGCCATGTCAAAGGTCGTTAATCATAATAGCTACATCATACAAAGAGAGACTGACATGAGAGAGAAGCACGGAAGTGACAGAATCACCAGAGGCCTCAAAAGGTTGCACGCAGTAGAGATAAAATTGAGTAAAGACTATGTAGACCAAATTCAGGAACCATAAAGGATACATTTGCAAATTTTCTTCACAAAGAGATAAAAGAGCATCGCAGAATTCCAGTTTTGATTCTTGAGTTCAATACAACCATTTCCGGCTCTTTCTGATTCAAGCATGTCAATATATCATTGACACTTTTAGTTGCAAAATTGGGTATTAACCCATGTGAAGGACAAAACAAGTTCTATCCTTTAGGACTTATAGCTTGTCTCATATGAAACAATCTCAGGATAATATCACCATGAGAGTAGATCATCAGGAAATTAAACTGAGAATAGTTATTCTTACAGCTTAGGGGTTAATGGGCAAATAAGTTTCTCACATTATATTACGAGACTTGTTGTTCAAGAGATGGGAGTGTTGGTGATGACTTGCAGCATATTGTAAAGTATAACTAGAACGTGGCAACGTGTCTGGCTTAAGAGCGTTCCTCAATTATTACCCCGTTCTCTGTCATTCACCTTTCAAAGACCTTGGAAGTTCAAGAGATTGATCAAGGTATCAAAATTACAGATTTCAAGACTTTTCATAAACAACACTCTGAAGGTAGATTTTTCTGAGTGGTTGCGTTACGAAATGACAATAGAGTACCTTAAGCAAACAAACCAAAACGAGCAGCACTATTTAAAAGCCTTAAAGCTTTCCGCCTAGTGCAGGGAAGGCAATCAAGGGTAGATGTACATACTTTTCCCAAAGGCTAATGAAAATTAGGTTGGGATTTGTATTAACAGACTAAAAATCAAATTCAAATGTTTTAATTTATCATATCATACTACACAATCAACTCCTAAAGCACAAATAGAACAAGGCTTCTGATCCATCGTAAATGGACAGAAAAATTTATACTGGTTTAATGTGCAAACACAAAACAAGCACATAGAATTGTCTCATAGTGAGCCGATTATAAATAGACCCTTACAAGACTTAATAATTGATTAACTAGACAATTTTTACAATGAATTACCTGTCTAAATTTTTAGTCGTGAATGGTGATACACAAATAAAAAAACACCAATTAAAGCGCAATACATCAAATATCGATCACCCAATTTTAGAAAGATAAGACCTTTGGAAGAAAAAGCACGTTATCCCAAGAAATCCAGCCACCTAATGAGCATCACAAGGTACGCAATACAAGTATCAACCCTCTAAAGATATTTTTGTATAGAGACACAAATAACAAAACCACTGATCCATTTCACTATGACCTTCCTGCTTTTGCTGTTTCACTACGATGTTCCTTTTTCCTTCTTCACACAAAATGTTATAGTTAATATTAGGACCCTATCGCTTACACCACAAATCATTCTTTAAATAAGAACCACATATTCGTTTTCGCTTAACTATTGTGCTCAAAAGTAACATGAAAATTTTAATGAAATGGAGGGATTACATTCTAACAAGCATATGAACCTCCCCAAATATTGGGGGCACAAACAAAAGGAAGATTCCTAAACAAGCTGCATGAAAATAAAATGAAAATCCACTTCTTTTTTCAGTATAACATGGACATTAAGGTCAAAAATAGAAAAAAGGGACACTTTAAAGGGCAATTATTTCAGAACACTAGAAAAACACATGTAATATATCCAAAAAAAGTAACCTAGACTGCCACATGTTGATGATCTATTAGTTAGACAGCCCTTGTACTTGGCATATCCAATCAGATTAACTAGAAATTGATTCTTATTGGTGATTGCGCACAAAACCCCAACATTTTCCACTATACATCATTGTCTCTTTTTCCCACTGGCATATAATAACCAAGTACTTTCCTCATTTAGCAATACTCCCGATTTGAAATCAACAACCAGCTCAAAGGGGTGAACTTTCAGACCTCCATAGAACTCCAATAATATTGACAAAATTCATTCTATATTTGTCTTATAGAAACTTTTCCTGGCTGCTTCTCAATTATAATCACTGTTGACCTTCCTTTCCAGGTAATATAGCTATTCTGTATCCCCCATCTGGTTATTACTGCCTATTAATTAGTGCGATTTCTCCATCAGCTTGAGAATTTACTCACCGAATTTCCTTAGTTAATCCAAATGGGAAGGGGAAAGATTGTGATAAGAAGAATCGATAACACAACGAGCAGGCAAGTGACATTCTCAAAACGAAGGAATGGATTGTTGAAGAAATCCAAGGAGCTAGCTATCCTTTGTGATGCAGAAGTCGGACTGTCGGAGTTATCATTTTCTCAAGCACAGGAAAGCTCTATGATTTTGCAAATTCAAGGTCAGACTAAAACTTGCAAAATACTATTATACTGTACTGCTGTGGTTCAATTTCACCTCTAGTACACAGAATCTGTGTTGATTGTCTACTTTTATTAGATGCTATGTGTGTAACTGGTAATTTCTCAAGATATTCAATTGCTTAGTGTTAAATTCTTCTACATTTATAGATCAGTAATTTAGGTTAGTGAAGCAGGCTGTGAACAAAGATTATCCATTAACATTGCTCAATCTAATATTGAATAGTTGTTACAAGATAATATCTCGTTTGCTACCCACTGCCACTTGTAAAATTACCCTCAAGCTGGCCAAGTATTGATCTCAGTAGTCAGTATCACGCATTAGTATTAATATGATCGGTCAAATAATGAAAAGGCGGTGTTATCTGTAATAAACACTGGCTACAGAACAATGGCTTGCTATAACAGAGAGAGTACTAGATCTGTGAGAATATGTTTTCTTGTCATATGGTTCCAAGGGAGCCACATGAACAATACTAATGCAGACAACTTTTGAATAACTGACCTAGTTAATATTTGCTAGACTCAACGACCGTCTGGTTCGCATTTTCACAAAAGTGTAAAGGACCCGATGATGTTCTTTTGGACTTAAGTTCACTTCATTCCAGTCCAGTCCTATCACCTCACCAGTTTGGGCAAGGGTCAGGCCAGGTTGCTTCAGTCCAAAAGAATGGGGTCTAAGTTCCACTTCAAATATAACCCTCCGATTCATGAGAAGATTGTAAGAAGAAAAACAGTAGCAAGACCAAATAGTCTAAGCATCATTGTAGAAAAGATGCATCCCTCCTGTTTGGAGGTGAACTGCGTCTTAATTGTCAGTCTAGCAAGTGAGAAACTGCAGGTATTTGAGAGTAATTGCAAATGAGAGATAAGGGTTGGTAGCCAGGTGAGATGGGCTTGCTTTATTGCTGATTTTGTCAATGTTCTGTGCATAGTATAAAACCAATACAGAAGAGATGGGGGTATAGTGAAGGCATTCCTTGCACAGTCGGTTACAAAAGTTGGACGAAAGATAATTTGTACTTCTATTAGGCAAGCATAATTAAACAGCTGCTGCTTGATCTGTTCAGCAGGCAGCAATACTATTTTATAGGGACTTCCAGTAGACAACCGCGAATAAAAAATAGGCACAACAAGACAACTATTCATGAAGTGAAACATTCAACAGCTAAAAACGTCTGGCGACACCAGCATCAGAACTACCGCTATTGCTAAGTGTAGAGAAAATTTGCATAAAGGACTATTTTAAAGAGAAAAAATGACGCCAGTGTTGTACCCCCTACTCCCCTAGTGTGTGCTGGCAATTATTAAAGTTGAGGAGCAATTCAAGTTAACCGACCTTGAATCATTTTAAAGCTAACAGTTTATTGTTTTGTTCTTGTAATGATAAAACTTCAGGATGTCGGTCTTTCTATTCCTCATGAGTTAGTTATGCATGAATCCTACAACAAATTGATGGCAGAGAATGATCCCTGAAAACTCTTTTTAGGGATTTTGAGAATACCACTTAGAAATTATAATCTATATACAAGACAAATCAAGCTTCAGAGAAACTAGAAATTAGTAACAATGCGTCAAAATGAAAACTTGCACGGGAAAAGATGCAGGAAACTAAAATACATATATGCAAACATTCTATCACTTTTAACAACATTTCTCAATATTGCTATTGAGATTAAGACATACCTGATAGTTAGTTACTCTGAGTTGCTATGCATTCAAATCCATGTGAAAAGACAAAAGCAGCAAATTCTGCCATTTCTTGCACCAGGAGTCCTGTACCATATTGCTGAATGCTGAAATCACTTTGAATTTGCATTGCCAGCATGAAGTCTGTAATTGACCGCTACAACAAAGCCAAAGAGGAAAAGAATCAGCTGGTGAATCTAGATAGTGATATAAAGGTATGCTCACAGTTATATTCTCAAACACAATGTTTACAGTATACTGCATTAAGCCATTAAGTACTCCTAGTATAGTCTCATATTCCCAATATAAATGAAGAAAACAGCTGCTGTGCGCGAGCCATGTACATCTACGAGAAGGATAATTATCCCTCAAACCCTCAATTCATAACTCTCAGTTAATGATCTCCACGATCAAAACGACAAGAATCACAAGCTTTGACACACTTAGTAGGTACTAGCACATTTGCCGTCATGGGCGAGCAAGAACATAAAGTCATGCAGCACAGTAAACTTTATTATTAGTAACTTATAAAATACCAGCAAGAAGAAGAATGTATGTCTGACAAAAAATCATGGAAACATAAAAGGCCCAAGCAATCAGTTTTATAATATGGATGTCATATTTTCTCAATTCCTAAATCATGTTGTCCATAAGACATAAACATCAAAGCAGTAGAGACACTCATTATCCATGTATTCCATTTCAAGGACGCCCACTTCCCAAATACAATTTCATCACTCCACTTCAATCCACCAAATCTCCTCCTGGAATCATGTATTTTTCATTTGCATTATAGAGATAAGGGTGTGAACTGGACTACCGGGTCAATATCAAATTAACAATCTGTTGGACTTAAAATTTTGTTTGTCCAAATCTTATGTTGTTCAAATCCAGTTCAATCCATATAATGTTCACCAGCATAAAATATAAAATTATACGACTTTTACCTAAACAAATATATTAAACCAGGTTTCCGTGTATTCCAATTTATTTCAACTAAAATTGCTTGGTGATGACATTAAACCAAAAAGGGAAAATCAGACAAAAGTCCTCCAAGATAACAGCCAATGAACAACTACATCGATATGTCTACTGATTTTTCATTTTTTTTTAGATATAAAAATTTACGATGTAATTGTAAGTGCTGGAACCGCAGTCATCCACAAGGCTCGATTTGATGGAGACTGAACCAATCAAACATCCCATATAGATACATACCAGCTTTCCCATACCTATCCATGATTTCTATAATTCAGCATGTTAATGGAATTATCTGCTCGACAGTTTTGGCAAAATGAAGCTCTGACACTAAGGCAACAGCTAAACGTCCTTCAAGAAAGGCATCGGTATGATCACTGCTCCTTGCTACAATTTACTGGTTACTTAAACTGAAGTAGATAGAATGCCTACTCTGGTTTACAATCTACAAAATAACCATGAGAAGAAAAGTTACCATTTTGTCATAGCAACATGCTCACATAACGAATACAGTAACATGTACACCACAACTATCAGAGTATATATCAAATTAGATCAAGTGAGAAAAACCTATATATGAAACAACTGTGCAGCTATGATACATGTAGTTAAGATTTAAGAACATTGAGATTGTTTCAGGATGCAATGTCAAGTCTTATACAAGAGAAGTGCAAGCTAAAATAAACTGACAAGTCTGATTTGAAACAGCAAATGTCCATTTAATGCATTGTAGGCAAAGATGGAACGGAAACAATTTTGAAATAAAGCCTAGCAGTCTATTACTACATTAAAGCAGATGAAAAAAAAAAGCAATTACATTACTCGTCAAACAGATCATATTACGATGCAATGCCGGGTACTATGGAAACTGGAAACATGAACAAGATTTTTTCATTCAAGTTAATAAGAGAAATTTTCCTTGTTTTACATTGCAGTCAAATAATGGGGGAAGAGCTCTCAGGTTTGACTGTTAAAGATCTACAAAATCTCCAGAAGCAACTAGAAATCAGTTTACGAGAAGTTCGTACAAAGAAGGTACTGCAGATAAGGTTACAAAAAGTGATATAACCTTGTCTGATAAATAATTGGCTCATTGCCCTTGTTTTGCAGGATCAACTATTGTTTAACGAAATACAGGAACTAAAAGAAAAGGTTAAACCACACCACTCTTGTTTATACGGTTACATATAAAGGTTATTAGTACATAAATGTCAAAGCTAAATGTTACAGGAGAAGCTCATTCACCAAGAAAATGCCGAGTTGTACAAGAAAAAAGATCTGATTCACCAAGAGAACATCAAACTATGTAAAAAGGTATTAGTCGTTATTAATGGGTAGGATTTCTTCCTCAATGACAAAAGGTATTGTGTACAATAACAACTTGGATGTCACAACTTCTTTTTTAGGTATATGAAAGCCAAACAAGTGGTTCTAACAGAGATGCTATACTTAGCAGCAGCAGATATGTTGGGGAGGACTCAAATGGACCTATGCAGCTACAACTAAGTCTATCACAACAGCAAGATGATGAATCATCAAGCACCATAAAGTTGGGGTATACCACCTATGAGAATCTATCCAAACCATTTTTTTATTCATCTTTACAAAGATTTGACCCAAAATTCTCTCCAATAATATGTTTTTCCTTCACTGGCAGACTGCAGCTGTACTAGCGGAGATGGAGCTGTTGAATAATACTTCAAGACAATTCTGCAAGGTTACTATGCTCTGCTCCCTTTTGGGACTAAGGATTTGTTGTTATTATTACTGTACTACGCTTTGCTCCCTTTTCGGACTAAGGAGTTGTTATTATTGTCTTACTATCCCATGCTTTTATTATTTTGGCTGGTAAAAGACCACCGACCGTCTCGTAAAAATAGTGTCGGTGTGAAATTCAACGAAGTTTTGCTAGTGTATGATGGAAATTTAAGAACGGGTTGAGAGGCAAAGCCAAAAACATTATAAGAACCCCCGAAAACGGTAGTAGAGGAAAGGGCAACATGCTATGTGTTCGCTTTTGAGTAACTAATCCCTGCTTCTTACAAAATAAAAGAAAAAAAAAACTGGCAGAATAAACTTGGATTCAGCATGGCCCATTTATGATTTAACTACCAAAAATCTCAGCCAACTAATTCAGTAAAAGAGCATTTAGTGCAAAGCAGATAGGGAATTAACAAAATAGAATGTTGAGAATGGGGGAGATAGCGCACAGTTTTTGAGAGCTAGGACTGACTATTCAGTCATCAACAAAGAAACCGGTTCACACGAAATTTGAATGGCTTCTACAAAAGAACTTGTTTTGTAAATTAGATTCCGTGAAGGCCTGAATGGGGTAGTGAAAAAAACTTCGGGGAAGGAGACCTTAATGGATTTTTAAAATCTGGAGTGTAAGCAAAAAAGGCAACTAGGCTTTCTCTCTTCTTTGGCTTTACAATATAACAGAGATGTACCCTTGAGCCTAAAGCCACAGGATTAATACGTGGAAATAGCCTCCAAAAAGTTTTCTTTTAGTTCAAAATGATCAATATCTAATGACAATGGTACTAGTAAGAACAATGTATATGTAGAAGGAGCAAGTAACAGAAAGAACCAATGTCAATCAGAAAATATATGAGTAAGCTACAAGTCTATATATTCATCATTCGACTAAGAAATTCCCCTGACTTAATCACGCAAATGATAAATGGGCACAATAAGATTCATTGTCAGTCCGACGAAATAGAAGACGCTGAGCATAGTTCCAGGAAAGTCAAGGAAATGTTTCTGCCTAAGGTAAAATAAACAAAGTTGAAAAAAAATGGCAGTACAACTTACATACCTGGCACAGTATACAGACTGTTAGCTGAAATTTATTATGCCGGAAATGTTACAGTTACACTGACTATGGAAAATATTTACAGGAACCGAGTCCCAACATGACTCTCACACATGGTGAGCAGTGTTCAAGACTAAGGAGCCAATTTGGTGCGGAAGTTGCAAGAAAAATGGCAAGAAAATTTGCCTGATCAGAAGAGGTAACAAAGTGTGATAGCATATGTCTTTGTAACTAGAGTATTGATTAGAAGTCGAGAAAGAAACCAAGAATTTACATCCTCAAAACAATAATCAAACATTTCAAAGTTAGTCATTGTCACAAGAATTTATGTACTAGCTTCTTTATGAATGATTTTTCAAGGAAATGCCAATTACCTCGATCCAAAAGAATTGGAGCCAGAGAACTCCTTGGCTTATACTAATTTTCGGATAGAGGATATAAACATGTCAAGTAGCTTAGTTTGAGAACTCAATGAGCGTTCATTCTGTTGACATGAGTTCAAAACCTTTTGTATAAAAAGTGCCTTTGCCTTGTAGGTCTCTTAACATACACACAACACAACAAAACGAAATGAGACGAAACAGTATGCAAACATAATTCTTATTTATTACTCTGTATCTGAAAGTTGGAAGAGACTCCCTCCATTCAACTTCAGATACACCATTTGCTTTCTAACGCATGCCAAAAGACATGCACCCTTAATATATGTAACTAATAATTACACATCTTGAAGACTCTCTACGTTAAAAAGATTGCATATAATTAGTGCATATATGTGATGGGGGCCCAAATTTGAGTGTTCAACAAGAGAAAAACAATCTTTCCTTCCTAAGCTAGATTCCTAGTTGTCATCTTTAAAATCTCACAAATATAAAGATGTGAAACCAATAAATGGGATAAAAGGCATAAGAGGCCCTAAGGCAACGAGGCATAAGGCACACACCTAGTAGTCTCGAGTACAACTTTTTGAAATAAAACCGTCTTTACAAAAATTGTGCAAGAACACCTTTATAAAGCATTGAATTGCCCTTCTATAATTTCTTGCTTCTTCAAAGGAGGACTTAATATTCGGCCTATCCTCAAGCAACTTCTACAACTTGCAAGCAAAAATCTGCCATAACAAGCGAGAACAATTGCTTCCAAGCAGACATTCAACTACTTTCACTCGGTGTGTAGAAACTACAAAAATGAGATTCCATACACAAAATACCAGGAAAACTCCTTAAAATTAATAAACCAAGCTGAATGATCTTTCTCATATTTCAAGCAGTTCCGCTATGTTTGAATAGATTTCTAGGAGGGAGGCGGTACATAGAGGGGAGGAAAAGGGGGAGGATGGAGAATAGAACAATGTCATTTTGCCTTCTAATCTTTCTTCCATTAGACGGATTTTAATCAGGCTTGTAGAAGGACAAATGGATCCATCTATTTCCGCCCGTTCCACTTCCATTCTACCACACTCGTTCTCCACCTTTCCATCCCCTCCCTTTTCCACTAAATCCATCCATCCAAACAAAACCCTAACCACTAAGCTCAACCTAGAACATACAAATATTTATTTATTCGACATCAAACCCTAACCACTAAGCTCAACCTAGAACATTTACAACGCAAATTGCATAGTTGCAAACAGTATAACATAAAGCTATGAACAAGTTGAAGTTATAATCCACATTCCAAGCTGAACAAAAGGGAAACGCCATAAATAAATTAAATAAAAACAATTACCAGGCGAAAACCGGTAATTTGATTCGACAAAGCGTCGTTGCAGCTCCTCATTTGCCTTCAATTCCTACATGCAAAACCAAAATATCATCAGCAAAATACACAGAATTGAATTAATCACAGAAAATGATAATAATCAAACCAAAAAATTTGTATATGAAGCATTACCAGCAATATATGACGGTAATTCCGATGGCAATGTAATATTATACTCATTTTTCCAATTTTAACCACAGTAACACTCCAAATGTTCGAGAAAAAGCTGTAAAAATCCGAAACGAAACCGGAAAATAAAAATAAAATAAAATTGTTCGAGCATGATAACTGACATGCAGCAAAAGATTAAGTCAATCGAGTAAGTCTCCTGAGAAACCGTCTCAGCTACGAATAATGTGAGATAAATC
>JAYMSF010001657.1:0-11590 GCA_036897335.1 Silene vulgaris
ATAGAGTTCTGTGTCTAGGTCACTCTAGAATGTCCTATTCTAGAGTGTTCTTAGAATATAAGAGAAGGAGGAGGAGCTCTATAAATAGAGAAACTCCCCTCCCATTTTATGTATCCAAGTGTATCCAAAAAATTCACAAACAAATCAATACACAAACTAATTCCTTCAAACTAAACTTCAACTAAACAAACTAACTAACTAATCTCCAAATCTACTTCATATACTCCCCCATACACCAAGAGGTCCCAATTTTTGGGCTGTGGGAGGTAGCTGTTGTTACAGCTTTTATTTTTTTTTCAAAAACTTGGCAAAGCCGCTAAAGTCTTCAGCGACTTATCAGGTTTTTAGAGAAAACTTAACAAAGCCGCCAAGATCCTCGGCGGCTTTGCCTGTTATCATGCACTTTGAGACTTCAGTAGCTACTGGAGTGATTGGTATGAAAAAAAGAGGGAAGCCGCTGAAATTCTTAGCGGCTTTGCCAAAAAACTGGAAAAAAATAAATAAAGCGATTACGTGGACACTAGAAACCCAAATATGTTGAATTAAACACTAATTATCAAATTAATTGAGTAATTAATGCTAATTACCCGAAAAATTCTTAGTCAAAGGGGAAAATGAGAAGTGTTCGGTAAAAGTGAAGAGTAAATAGCATTTCCCGCCACTTGCAATTTCCCGCGTACTCTCACACTTATACATGCCCCATTGCCGCCCCCAACCTCTACACAACCTAACCGCCAACTTACGAAACCCTAAATCCCTAAATTGAAAACACAGACGATGACTTCCGGCGAATCGATGACGGCGTACGAGCGACAGCGGCTGGAGAATATCAAGCGCAACAGCGAAATGCTTGCTTCTCTCAGCGTCCATTCCCGCCTTTCTGATCTCTCCGCTTCCTCTAATAAGCGCCTTCGGTATCTTCTTTTTCACACTTCGTATTCATTTAGTTATTCTGTGTTTAATGTGTAGTAGTACTACATTCAAGGACCACTACTTCACAATAGAAAGAAGCGCATACTCCTCCATCCCGGTCATTTGTTTGCCTATTCCATTTTGGGTGTCTTAGTCAATTGGTTGCCTTTCTATTTTAGGAATGCCTTTGATTGGCAAATAGATCCTTCACACCCAATTTGTTCCACTTGTCATCTCATTATTGGCCCCTACTCTTTCCTTGGTCTTTGTGCCAAAACCAAACGCAAACAAATGATCGGGCCCGGGGGAGTTCATGTTAGTGAGTCATTTTACTTTATTCCATCACAATTCAAGAATAATGAGTCTTTGGCTCCGTTGAAAATGGAAACGGAAACTTGTAGTTGTAGTATAGTAGAAGACTTTAATAGTGCTATTATTGATGTTTGAGAAATGGAAATGGTGAGATGCAGAGAGGAGAAAAGTTATAAGAAGAGTTCAGTGAAGAAGAAGAAGGAACCGCAATCTCCAGTTGTAATTCGACGTTCTCTGCGTACTCGAGGGGTTCCCCCCGATTCAAATGGACTTCCTGGTGACTTCAATGAGTCGCTTAAACCCACAAAATTGTCTTATTCGTCTGAACCACGTTCTGCTGTCATGGGGCCTCTTAGTATGAAGGATGCTTTTGACTTGGAGGATGGTTCGTATCGTTCCCTTGTGGAGAAATTCACAAATGTTATAAATACCATGTTAGATGGTGAAGGAACGCGTATGACTAGGAGTACCACAAATAGCGTCCCAAGGACCTTTTCTAAGGTCGAGAGGGTGAAATTGGAGGACCCTATTGATGTGAACTCTTTGAATTTGGAATCCAAAAACATTGCTAGGGTTTTACCTGGAAGAATATTCTGTGTTCGGTTCTTTCCAACAACAGATATGACGATGGTTGTTGCGGGCAATAAGCTTGGGCAGTTGGGATTTTGGGATGTTAAACCACAGAAGGAGAATGAAGATGTAATTCATGTCTACCGGCCGCATACCGCCCCACTTTCTGGAATTTCTATTCATCCTTTTTCATTGACAAAGGTAACTAATATTTGTAGAGAACTAGCATCTGTTTGATCTTTGATAATGATGAATTTATTACTATCGGTTTGGCTTTAAGTGATTTAATGTGCTTGTTGCAGATATTTCAAATCTTACTGCTTTTTCTTTTGCTACTGAAAGACTTGTATCTGTGTTTACTGTTTATTTGTTTGCAAATGTGGCTGTGGTGTATCATGCTGTTCTATATACACAACTTTGTTCATTCTTTGTGCTTGCTTGTATTGTCTTTTGTTTTAACCTGGTTGTAGTTTACATATACGGTCTTCTTGATTTTTCTTTAAAGTATGTCTGTTCTTGAAAGTAGAGGATTTATTTAATAAATACTCCGTATTTAATCCGTGTTGTAGATCCCAGGAATTAACACTCAAATAGCTTAATTCTTGCTACGTACACATGAATTGATTAACGAATAACATATTCGAAATGAATAGTACCCTCTATGTTTAACTAACTCTTGTAACTACTTGCCAACTCAGTACTTGACTATAACAACTAATTGCAGCTAACTACAACTAAAACTAACTACAAGTATGTAAACGCCGGTACAACAATATGTAACATTCCTCCTTCCTTGAAACAAGACTCGTCCTCAAGCCTGAGAGTTATGTTGGAAATTTGTCTTCTAACTCATCCCCATACTCCCAAGAAGCCAAAACCAACCCTTTGAACCAGATTCTGAGTTCTAGTCGTGTTCTGAAACTTCACCATTCTTTTTTCCAAGATAGCTGGAGGTTCAATGACAGCTGAACTATCTTTATTTCTGAACCAGGGAGGGAACAGAGGAGTCTCAGGTAGTACAGGGAATAGGCTGTACACTACACTGTGTTAGTTGAGATACACGGAACACATTATGAATTTGTGCTTCAACAGACAAATTCAAGCTATAAGCAACTTTTCCAATCACTGCTTCAATTTGGAACGGACCAAAGTATTTTGCATCTAACTTTTGATTCAATCTGTGAGCTATTGTAGATTGTCTATATGGCTGCAATTTTAACTATACCCAATCTCCTGATTTGAACATTTTATCAGTTCTTCAGTTTGTCTTGAGCTTTCTTGAGGTGATATTTCAAAGATTGTATCATTGCTTCCCTCCGTTGAAGTGACATGTCCACTGCTTCAACTTTTGTTTCACCAGGCAGATCAGAAGGCGTAAGTTGAATGGCAGAGTGAAAATTGATATTATACCATCATTCAGCCACTGGCAAGTAGAGACTCCTGTCTTCGGGATGAGAACTACACATACATCGCAAATAAGTCTTTAAACATCTATTTACCACCTCAGTTTGCCCCTCCATTTGAGGATGATAAGTGGCAACAAGTCAACAACCGTTCCGTGCCTTGTAATGAAAACAAAGCTTGCCATATGGAACTAGGAAAGATAGATCCTCGATCATTCACAATACTCCTTGACCAACCATGTAGCTTGAAATGTGATCCAAATATAAATGAGCCATGTCCTATAGCTGAATAAGGATGCTTTAATGGCAAAAAATAAGCTGTTTTACTCGATCTATCTACTATCACCAATATAACCTTTTTACCCTGCAACTTTGGCAAACCAGTTATGAAATCCATTAAAATTATCAATCCAAACCTCCTCAATAGAGGTTGAAGCAAACTAGGAGAAGCCGCATTCTAGGCTTGTTTGCCTGACAAATTGCACACTTTCGAATGAATTTGCTTGTCTTTATTTGCCCCTTTCCATTAGAACAGTTCTCTCACCCTCTTGACTGATGCATCTCTTCTTGAATGACCCCCTTGATAAGAATCATGCTGCCATAGTGCTTCATCATTGCCCACAACTATATTTCCTTTCTTCCTGATCAGATCTCCAACAAACCATAGTGAATGTGGATTTTGCTGGAGCAACTGTTGTAAGAGCGTATTGAGGTGAGGATTCAGAAGATAGCCAGCTTGTATTGCCAAGCACAAAGGCTCATAAGTCATAACCTTGTACCCTTGATAGTGCATCAGCTGCAAGGTTTTCGTTGTCACTTTTATGTTGTATCTCATAGTCAAAACCCATCAATTTGGAAAGCCAAAACTACTGAAATGGGGTCGAAATTTTGTTAAGCAACCATTTTAATCTTTTTTTTATCTGATAATAAAGAAACTGTTAATTAGATATTGCTCCCATTTTTTAACAGCAGTTACCATTCCAATGACTCTTTTCATAGACAGACAATCTTTGCCATTTAGGACCAAGTGTCTTCCTGATATAGGCTGAAGGGGGATCATCTTTCATTAACCTCAACTATACCACTTTGGGAAGCATCTGTTTCCACAACAAAAGTCTTGGAAAAATTAGGAATAGCTGCTGTAACTAGTGCCCCTTGTAACTTTTCGAAGGCGAGTTGAGCTTCTGATCCCCAAGAGAAACCTTTTTTCTAAAGTTGATCTGTTATGATTTAAATATCACTTCATAATTTCTGACAAATTTCGTATAATAGCTAGTAAGAGCAAGGAAACTCCTATTCTACATTCTTAGGGACTGGCCAATTATCCACTGCAGCTATCTTATGTGGATCTGTCTCTACTCTCCCTTAGCTGATATAAAGTGACCAAGATACTCAGCCTTGTCTATAGCCAAAGAACATTTACTAGCCTTGGCCTAAAGTGACTGTTATTGCACCAAGTCAAAGACTTGTCTTAGATGCTCAACATGATCTTGCAGATTGTTCCTATAGACAAATATGTCATCAAACTAACACATGTTTTCTGAGTAGATGGTTGAAATTATAGTTCATCCAACTCTGGGGATAAAGCTGGCGCATTAGTAAGCAGACTTGTCTTAGATGTTCAACATGATCTTGCAGGTTGTTTCTATAGACAAGTATGAAGGTGGCGGATTAGTAAGCTCAAAAGGCATTACTCGGAACTCATAATAACTAGAATGAGTCTTAAAGGCTTTCTTATAAACATTACTATCATGAATCCTTAGTTGGTGATAACTAGCCTTCAATCCAGTTATTTAAGACAGTTGCACCAGCCAGCTCATTAATCAACTCATCTACTATTGGAACTGGAAATTTGTCCTTAGACGGTACTTTTTTTTCAATTCTCTCTAATCCACACATAATCCCCAACTGCCATCCTTATTGCCAGCGAAAACAGGAGAAGCAAATGGGCTGCAACTTTGTTGTATAACAACTGTGTTCAACATTTCTTGGATTAATTGTTCTATTATGTCTCTTTGCTTTAAAGGGTGCCTGTAAGGTCTAATATTCACAGGTCCAGCCAGCATTCTCCATAGGAATCATGTGGTCTTGGTAGTAAATTCAGAAGGTTAAGCAAATACATCTTTGAATCTGTCCAAAAGCTGACCAATGGCTTTAGGATACCCCTGCCTCTTGATGCATAGCAGAGAGAAAATTGCATCTGCTCCAAAGTCCAAACCATTTTGAGCAGCTTGGAAATAAAACAGATGGACGGAATTAGAGAACACCTTGCTAGTAGCTCCACCACTTTATCCAATTTTGAAGGAATTCCTTTAAGTATGTGATGTTGTCCTTCACTCCTTCATACTCAAAAGTCAATCATAACTTTTTGAAGTTCCATTTTACAGTGCTCAAATTGCTAAACCATTGAATACCCAAAACCATATCACATCCCTGTCTCCTGGCATCAGCTATAGCCTACAGTTGCTGGTTAATGTGGGATGCAATTTTCTCTAGTTTCAAACCCATTTTTGAGCCAAAGATAAATCAAGGAAATTATGAGTGCTTCCTGAGTTGACCAGAATGTGTAAATGCTTCTTTCCTACATACTCAGTCACCGTCACCCTCATTGTCTGAATGCCTGATTGCCAGCTAGAGCATCAACAGAAATGCAAGGATCACTACCTGCAACCCCAAAGTCTCCTTCACTACCCCATTCATCTTCCCCTGGAACAAAAATAGTGAATAATTGAGATTGCCTGGATTTACATTTATGACTTCTTGGCTGATCACCAAGTAACATAACCCCTTGGCTATTTTTTCTGCCCTCTCATCCATGGTAAGGTTTTTTTTGTGGTAAATGTCCGTTTGTATCATTTTGAAAGGTATGATTGAATTTGTATCGTGGTGTGGGTAGTAACGGTTGTTGTTTGACGTTAGAAAAAGAAGTACTGGGTTTTGAAGGTTAAACAAAAGAGTTTTTGGTATAGCTTCTACACTCCTGCAACCTAGCAAACTCCACTACTTCTGCCAATGTCTGGGTAGGCTCGGACAGAAGGTTTACAATGGGTCTCAAACCACCAATAAAACTATCCAAGAAATAAGTATCAGGCTGAATTTCTGTGCACCATTAAAGACTTCAAATGCTTAAAACAATCAAGATACTCCTCTAAAGAATTAGTTTGATGAAGTCTATTGAATTGCTCTACTACATTCACACCCGATTTATTTTTGAAACGAGCACAATCAACAACAATAAAAGCCGACCAAGAAACAGATTTTCTAGCGGCAATATAAGCATTAAACCATGACTCAGCTTTTAATATCATTAGGGACTTTGCAAAAGAGTAAAATACTTCACATTTTTGTAAATCCATAATTTAGAATTATCACCATCAAATGAGTTGGATGTTTTTTCGTTAATATTACCACCACTTTCATTTCTGATGGTCCTATAGCGAATGTTTTTGTGCCACCCTTAGTTTGCACCACTCTTTCAGGAATTCCATAAAAAATTTGTACTAATAATAGTGTTGTAAACTTTTGTGCAGGTGTACACAAGTAGTTATGATGGATCTATCCGGTTGATGGATATTGAGAGAGAGGAGTTTGAATTAGCATACTCAAGCAGTTATGCTTTATATTCTCTCGCACAACAACCAAACAATGCAAACTCTGTTTATGTTGGGGGTGATGGAGATCTAAACGTGGTTGATGGAAGAGTTCGAGAATCAACAAATTCTTGGTCTTTACATGAGAGGAGGATAAACACAATAGATTTTAATCCATCAAACCCGAATATTATGGCTACTAGCTCCAGCGATGGTCTTGCTTGCCTCTGGGATCTCAGGAAGATGGATGTGAAACATTCTGAGCGCACAGCTTTACAGTCAATTAATCACAAGAATGCTGTGCATTCTTCTTATTTCTCACCTTCTGGTGGTAGTGTGGCAACAACAAGGTAATTGCTTGCGAGTTAGATTTTTACTACTATTCGTGCTGCTGTTTCTTTTTCTGTTATATATATTTCTGCCTTGGGTTTCTGGATTGTGTTTCAGTTACTGAAATGGGTCATTAAATTGCTTCGCTTTTTGAACTATGAACTGTGGAGTAATAGCTGGACTATGCAATTTTCTTCTCCATTATTCTTATGGGTCACTAGGAAACAACCTCTCCCTATTTTCTGACATAAAGAGAAAAGCTGCGTCTATCCAACTCATAGCCACCTTAGGCAGGGTGCCCTTGTGGCACGAGCGTAGTGTTGTATTGAGAGTGGTAGATGTCCCTGATGGTCAAGTAATTTTATGGAGAGGTTAACAATCTTGTTTTCTATAGGGGTCTTTTATTTGCTGGGCTGTTTATAATTGCGGAATCAGGGATTGTTTTTAGTAGACCATCAGTTTGAAATTGTTTTACAATTTCTAATCGACGCCTAGAAAGCAGAAAAAATGCTGTGTAGCCTACTCGAACAAATTAGACAGGATTGTTACTTCCCTACGAGTGGTTTACTTTTCGAAGAGTCTGGCGTTTCTTATGTGTTCTAGGTCACAGGTAATGATTTTGAAAAAGACTGAAGTTCAAAATGATTTATAGGAATGTCTACTTGGTTGGAAAGAAGCATTCATGTTAGTATAAATTGGGATTCGTAGTTATTGTTTATGAAATTCTAATGTACTGACTTGTTTATTTGTGATTCCTGTTCAACTTTCGAACCTACTTCTCATCTATAAAATTGCATTAAATTTATTGACCATGAAAATTCAGACTCTTTATGAAGCTTCTTGCTCACCTTTTAAAATAGTGAAGAGCCAAATACTTGGTATATATTGCAGAGACGCTGCTGGTTTCGGTTACTTGTACTGATGATATATATTTTTAACTTCTCTATGCAGTTTGGATAACAATATTGGTGTGTTTTGCGGGGTCAACTTTGAAGACAAGTTTATGATCCCTCATGATAATAGGACTAATAGATGGATCTCCACTTTCAGGTGTGTTGTCTGTTATCAAACAAAATACTGGAGCTTAAATTTCCTTGAAACACTCATTTTAGTGCAAAAACAAACCTGAATCTTCATTCACTAACAGAGGGAGTACCAATTCTTCATCATTCTCACTAAAGTATTACAGACTGATCCGTACTTGTCTCGAATTCAAATATATTATTATACGGAGTAGAACTGTTTATCTTTCTTATTCTGGTGCTTAGAATCATCATCTTAAATACTGGTAGTACCACGGTATTGGGACTGCTTTGTTAAAAAAAATCTTGCTTCTAGCATAGATACCACATTTTGATGAGTTAAAGCATCAAACTTTGAGCATGTCATCTCCACGCCCTCTCAAAAGCTGTAAACGCTTGATAATGACTAATGAGATCGCTTTATTCTTTGTGATTTGAGCAGAGCAATATGGGGCTGGGATGATACCCATCTCTTTGTTGGAAACATGGCTCGGAGAGTTGATGTTCTATCTTTAAACCAACGGAAGACTGTATATACACTGGATAGCCCTTTAATGTCGGCTATTCCATGTCGATATGACGCTCACCCATGTACGGTCGGAATGCTGGCTGGTGCGACAAGTGGTGGTCAGATTTACATATGGACCGCATCTTTGTGACGATATGCTTTTCACTGCGATGGAGCTGTATTTTCTGTACCTGTGTGTATTGATCAGTGTGCTTTTTATTGTAATCTCAGATTAAATTTCAGAGGCGTGTAGGCTTGTAGCCACATTGTTATATTTCATAAATGAAATATCCTGGTTTCGAGCTATTTTTTGTACTGGATCTTCCAGTGCGTGAAGATCTTGGAAGTCGAAATGCCCTCCCCTGATATAAATAGAAATAGCATAATACAATTGCCAACGGGCAAAGCGCTCTTTAAATAACGTTTGAGAAAAAACTCCATAATAATTGAATAAATGCACCTATTTAGTACTGTATTTCAGCGAGTTATCTTGCTTACATCATATTTGAGTGGAGTAGGAGATGTGGACGATAAATAGAAGAAATTTTACAGAAAACTGGGAAGCTATAAGAGACTTTTCACTGTGGTCACAAAAAATGTCCAATTCATAGGTAGGAAGGGATTAGATCAAATACCCTACAATCACACGCTAATGAATAATTCATGATGTACAAATTTTAGAGCCAAACTGAGGAACCTCTGCGGAGTTTATCCGGTCACATGTCCGCTTCAAAGCCCTCCTTGTCCTCTTCTCAGTTTTTTACTGGGTCCATTTGTCGCTCTCTACGGAACAAACTGTAATCAGCCAATAAACTGCTGTTGACCTTATCTTTCATGTTTTCAACAAGCTTCCTTAGCACCTGCACGCGGCTTAATTGTGCTCAAGTTAGAAGCAGTAAAGCTTATTCAAGTAAGAAATTTATAGTACTAACTGCTTTTATAGAGGTATTTGGATAAAAACACGGTTTTACATTAATGCTCAATTACTCATGTAAAGCCACCTTGTATAAGTTTCAGCCAAAACAGATTTGAATTTACTCAACTAGGAACTAAATCTTGGAAAAGAAAACAAAGCGGCATTAAAAGATGTCACGAGGACTGACCGTTTCTGAAACACTTCTCAGCATATATTCAGGGACTAGAGCGAGCATTGGTGGTAGAATAACACTGATCTTCATCTCTAATTGACCTTTCAGCCTGGTTCTCAACCCACGTCTATCGGGATACAGGGCTCCTTTTACCCCAAGATTAAACTGAGTGGGCTTTGCTGTATCATCTAACCCCTGAAGCTCCCATCTAACCTGCATCAGAAACCTAGACTCAAAACAAAAAATACAAGAAACAATAAAACCAGTTGTGAATCAGTTGTCAATGAGAATAAAGATTGTGACGAACAATGTCAAGCTCGAGGACTTTAGAGATTGCCGGTGAAATTCCTGCTGGGTATTCCTTCCCACTTGTTTTACATCTCAACCTCATGTCTATGACTGGATTAACTGTCATGAACAGGAACTCTATGGGTAGCATGTGTACTCTCCATTCTTCCTGTAAAAAGTATTCCAAACCATAGTTAGCCAAGAAATAAGCAATTTCAGAAGAAAAAAGTTTTCTTCTTGCTTTAACTTGTGCTATTTTGCCACCGATACCGCTTTAATATAATGGCTCATGGTTTTAAATCAACACCGCGACACCAAAACAGAACTGTCTGCATAAGTTTTAAAGATCACTGCGACAGTGACTGAACCAAGAATCAATACTATGCCAGGGGTCATTACCTCTCAGGCTGCAACTTGACCACGTTTTCTAACAGGAAATACGAGTCCGAGGCCACAAGTTGCACAATTCTTTCTAAAGTCCACATTATCAGTAACCAGGTTAGTGGACATTGTAATAAGTTTAGAAACATTTTGCCTGGAATTTTCATTGATACTCCCAACAAGATACAACTAGTGTATAATGTTGTGCAATAATGTGATATGTAGCATCATTCAACGATTGATATGACACCTATTTTCACTGAATTATTCATCTTATAATAATACCTCATTAAGACGATGACTTCTTTGTTTATCGGGGAACATAGCTCTGAATACTCGGGGTTTATCCTCTAAGTAGTGATCAAATGATGCCTGTCAAAATCCCAAATTCAACTTTTGAATTAGAATTGGTGATGACAATTGAGATGGGTTAGTAATTACGAATTTCCCAAATACTTTCTTAGAACAACAACAACAACAACAAAGTGTGACAAAATATCATACCGTGGGGGTTTCATAGAGAGGAATATCAGTAGAAATAGAGGAAGAGTAGGTTGAAGAAGGGTGATGTGCCTTAATTCTAAGAGACTTGAATTTGGTAACACCAGGTGACATTTGCAGACCCATAATACCAATGGATGGCCGCATTAAACCCACACTTTCCCTTCCTCCCACTGCAACTGCCATTTCCCCCATTTTTTTTTTCTTTTTGGGTGCTCACACAATGTTTAACTGTTTCTTCTAGAAAGATAAAAAGGAGAAATTTGTGTGACAAGAGGATTGGTCCCGCTGGCAAACACGTGGATTTGTCCCGACAAGTGCAAAACACAAATCTATCTATATAATATAATTAAAAGGCTAATGTGACATGACAAATTAAATTTGACGTGGAAATGTGACGTGTCAAATTAAATGTGACATGAATTGCGACATTGCATGTGACGTGGAAATTTAATGTGAATTATTATTATTATTATTATTAAATTATACTCCCTCCCATTCATTATAAGTGTCCCGTTGTCTATTTTGGTCTATTCACATAAATGTCCCATTGTCCATATTTGGTAAGTTTTTGCTTGTGAAATGTCGAGACTACCCTTGCTTTTTCACTTACTACCCCACACCCAGTACTAACCCAACCCAAAATAATAAACTAATAATATAAGTCACCAGGTTCAACACTTCC
>JAYMSF010001658.1:0-11585 GCA_036897335.1 Silene vulgaris
TACAGACATACTACTAGAGGTGGACATTGTGCCGTGCCGGGCTGTGCCAAGGGCGGGCTGGGCCGGAGTTGAACAGCACTAGCACGGCACTAAATGAGGAGCGGGCTGGGCCGTGCCAGTGCTGGGCCTATTTTGTGTGGCACTAAACCGGCCCACTAGTAGCGGGCCAGTGTCGGGCTGTGCTGGGCCTCCTATTTTTTTTATTTTATTTTTATGGACCGTGCTGGGCTGGGGAAATCGTGGCACTAGCCCGGCACTAGGGGTTGATCGGGCTGGGCCGGGCTGTGCTGTGTGCTAACCGGGCCAGCGTTTTTCGGCCCACATACCCGGGCTGTGCTGGGCTGGCCCGCACTTTTGTCCAGCTCTACATACTACACTTTCCTATGACCAAATTTGATTGGATTGCTGATGACGATGGGCTGGGGAGATCCAATGAACCATTGATTACATCATGCCAAGTTTAAAATCAATAGTTATCCAATTGTAATATCGTCGGCGACATTCTTAGTGAACCAATTTAATTAGTAACAATGAATTTTTTAATTAAATACTCGTTCTATGTTCGAATTATCATTCATCGTAAAGAGTGTTTGTTAATAATTGAGAGAAGGTAGAGTTAATTAGGTTTCGATGTTTTTTGGTGAAGGGTATACAAATGAAAAGTTATGTACAAAAATTACTGTAATGAGTAAAAATTATACTGCGAAAATAAATTTCTTGTTTTTATTATTATTAGAATGAGGGACCAAAAGGCAGCTAGTAGTCCAAATAGTAGTATAAATGCCCTACAATTGTTCAACAACCACTCGGTATCCTACTCTACTGCCACCACCTTCCCTTTCCTTCATCTATTTTCCCTTCATTCTTCTCGTCTCCGTGTCGCCTCATAATCAGGGTTTTTCCAGTTTACTGAGTCATCCTTTTTCTCTCTCTTCAACTCGCCCGAGTCCACTCATCCTCCATGGATCCTTCCCGTAGTTTCGTCCGTGATGTTAAGCGTGTTGTCGTCAAGGTATAATCCTTTTATTCATTCATTTTAATTTATTTAATTCTGCATTCAATTTAACCCTAATTTTGATCTGTTCTTGTATATTTATCGTTTGTTTGATCGAATGTTTTTGAGATTTTGAGTTTTGATTATGTTTTTGTGAATGCTCTGTTATTGAATTTGGTTTGATTTCTGCATGTTGTGATTTGATTAGTTTGATTTGATAAATTGTTGTTCCGTTTGATTGTATACGTGTTTTTATGAATTCGGAATTACGTATACGATCAAATGGAGCAGATCAAGTGTTATTGAAGTTTAATTTTAGTGATTTGATGATCTGCTGTTTCGTTTGATTGTTTACGTGTTTTTAAAGCACGTGAAAAGGATTTTGAAAAACGTATACAATCAAATGGAACAGATGAAGTCTTGTCGAAGTCTAATTTTTGTGATTTTTTTTTTTTGAGGGAAATTTTTGTGATTTTTTAATGATCTTATTCTGCAGATTTATTGGAAAATGATATTTTTAATTTATTATTTTATTTTGTTGCATTTCACCTGAATTTTCTCTGTTTAGTTTGATTGTATACGTGTTTTAAAGTACAAGAAAAGGATTTTAAAAAAATACGTATACAATCAAATGGAACAGATGAAGTCTTGTCGAAGTCAGTGATTTATTCTGCAGATTTATTGGAAATGATGTTTTAATTTATTGTTTGATTTGATTTTGTTGTGGTTTCACCTGGATTTTCTCTGTTTCAGTTTTTCAGGGTTTTTTTAATGCCACATCTATTTATTTCAAGTCCTATGATTTGAAATTCCGATGTCTCTAGTTTTTGTAAAGATTTGATCTTGGTTTAGTTTTTAAAAATGAAAATTCTGTTTTTTTAAGCGATTTTTTGGGTATTTGATTTTTTTTTTTCGCGGCAATTTGTCTCTTTTAAGACCGTTACAAGAAAGACCGGGATTTTTTTTTTCGCGGGGATAGTTTTTCGTTTGGCTTTTAAAATAATCTCTACGGAGTGTTTTTCTATACATATATCCTTCTATGTCTGGAGATACTCTGATACTCGTTAACCATTTTTATTGCGAATATCTTTGTACGGAGTATAAATTTTCTAACTTTTCAGTTTTTTTTTAAAGAAAAGTGGCAGGTAAAAACGACTTAATACATCGACCCTGCCGGACTGATATCGGGAGTTTGACCTGATATAATTACTTATGCGGTGACTTGTTAAGTTCTTAGGATATGATGCGATGCATTAATGATTTAAGACTACTTTATGATGTTGCTTGTGTGAAAATTGGTGGGATAATGAAAAGGAAATTGAGGATATGCAGAAAATAGATTGTGATCTTTAGGATCTCACCATCTAGATTCTCAGAATTCTTGTGTACTACGGAGTATGTCGCATTCAGGGTCCTACTTTCCCTTTTTTAAATTCATGTTTTAGCTTCCCCACTTGCCTTTTTTTTTTTGTCTTGCTTTTGCAAGTTCTGATATCTCTCGGATGAAAGGGAGAGATGAAGAATAAACACCGTCTTTTTAAAACAGTATGTCTTTTAAGAGACTGTTTCACGTTAAGATAAGCTAATCGTGAGACTGACTCTAATAAGAATTAATTAGAGGACAAGATTTTTATAAGACAGTAAAAGATTAAGAGTAAAAAGTGATTTCTAAGGAAGAAAAATTAAGTTCGATGGTTCTGCAAATTTTCTGTCAAATATAATTCTCAGATACAAAAATTTCAAAACTTTATTGATTTAGAATTGCTGTTTCCTCACTCTTTCTTGTTATTGAAAAGAGTCAAATTTCTGGTGCTTTTCTTTACATGTAGTAATACTATATGTTCCTCTATGGAGAAGATAGGTGGGTTACATGAATGATGAATCCTAGCCAGATGAATCTTAATTGTTTTTTTTTTAATTTTCGAGGATCAAATATGTTACTCATTTGAATTAACGCTCTTTCAAAAGATCCTTTCGAACAAAAGGAACAGATTTTTTTATTGAAATGGAAAACGAAGCTGACTTAAAGAAGAGACAGTTGCTGAGTAAATGAGTAATAGAATCAGCATTTCCTTGCTTCTCAATCATATGATGTTTGGATACTTGTATTTGAGTCCATTTGAATGGAGTTTTTTTAATAATGTGAACAATGGCGGTAACAGAGACGGTGACAAAATAATGAGGGGCCAAGTCTGGAAATAATATAATTGCCGTTTAATTACTGCTACGATAAGGTCTTAGTGATTTTATCTATCTTAATTAATAATAAAAAAACCTAACACTCCTATAAGGTCTGCCACGGGATGTTAATGATTGATTTCTTGACAAAATAGGAACCATGGTGATTTGTAAATTTTCTGATATTCGTCGTAAAAAGTGGGATTTGACTTTTAAATTTTCTAGCTAATAATGAGTTTCAAATTTGACAGGTTGGGACTGCTGTTGTTACTCGAGATGATGGTAGACTGGCTGTGGGAAGACTTGGTGCACTTTGCGAGCAGGTATTCTAACCTTTTAGGTCTTTTCTTTCAAAATTCATAATTCTCTGGTGAGGCTTCTGTTAGATGATTCTGTTTATCTGAAAACCGCATGTGTAACTCTCAAAGTAATTTTATGCAGTTGAAAGAGTTGAATGCTAATGGACATGAAGTAATTTTGGTGACTTCAGGTGCTGTTAGTGCCGGTCGCCAGAGGCTTAGGTTCCGGAAAATGGTTAACAGCAGGTTTCTGGCTTTCCTTATTTGTAAAGCTTATTAATGTGGGTAAATTTTGTATTCTAGTTACACTGATGTAAAGTGAGAAATTGCAACCTTATAAAAGGTTGTGAACTTAACTCGGTACACAGATAAGAGTATGGAATATAAATTTCTGTACCGGGAACTTTCTTGTTCTTTTTATTTTTTACCTTATATTGACGGTTCCACAAGAATATTCATGTTGGCGTACCCCAAATCTTTTTGAGGCTAAGGCTTCGTTGTTATAATTTGCATTGTAGGGACTAAGGATTATATGATAGGTATGGGGCTGAAAGGTTTATTGCATTGAATGTTACCTCTATAATGAATACAGAAGAGTTTCAAGTCCTTCTATATGACATTTTTAATGCTCTTGTTGAATATAATTTGAGATTGCTGAGTTCCTTATAACACTGGTGCCTATTTCGGCAAATTTAGGAAACTTAACCCGAGACGTAGTTTCTCATACGGTGCATTATGCACGACACTTTATGTGGGGTGCATTGAATGCAAATTAGTCTAGCATGATCAAGAGTACGCCCACAACCTTCTAGAAGTGAAAAGGGGAGCTTGAGCTCTTCTTTCACTGGCTTGGATTTTTCTAATTCTATTATCAGTATGGTAAATGTGGACTTCCCGTAGCTTTAGGAAATCAATCAGCTAGTTACTAGTAGATAACCAATGTAATTAACCTAAATTACGGTGCAGATAGAGTAAACATAGCAATGACGTATATATGCTGTCAAACACGAATAGCTCATCCTCTTTCTGAAACACCAACGAGCTCATTTAATTCCGGTTTCCTATATATTTCCTTTAAAGATATGTCGGGGTAACTGGAGTCAGATAATATTTACATATTAGTCTTTTTCGTTCCAGTTTTGCCGATCTTCAAAAGCCACAAATGGAACTTGATGGGAAAGCATGTGCTGCTGTTGGCCAGAATGGTCTAATGGCGCTTTATGATACATTGTTTAGTCAGGTAACTATTTTTGTTTTACAAATCTACTGTAAGTATATGCGGAATGTAATTATGTGATGCATGTTTTGCAGCTGGATCTGACTTCTGCTCAACTACTTGTGACGGACAATGACTTTAGGGATACTCATTTCAGATCACAATTAACTGAAACCGTTAATCAGTTACTAGATCTTAAGGTCGTTCCCGTATTGAACGAAAATGATGCAGTAAGTACCAGGAAAGCTCCTTATGAGGTATGTACTGTTTACTGTCTGAACTTTTCATTGATGGATTTTTTTTACTTGTACCCAGGGTTGTACAATAAACAAGGTAAAAGTTTCTCATCGCTTGACCGGGATACCCCAAATACAAGTAAACCACACATTTTGTTTTTAATACTCAGCTTAAGGCTGCTTTTGTAATTCTATTAATTCTATTATGTTGCATACTTTAAAAATTTATTGCATACTTTAAAAACTTTTATCCAATGAGAATAAGAAAAGCACTAAAGGATTTACTCTCAGTGTTTGGGGCAATCTTTGTGTCATTGTGAAATCCGAAGATCCAACCCTGCACCTGGTAGTTAAAATCTATGTTTTATTTAAAACCTAGATAACGAATTATCTTAGGTTCATGGTAGATGCTTTTCTTATTTTCAATTCAGAATATTTCTTTTGAAGCCTTAGATTATTTTAATTACAGCAGTTTGAGATGAATTGCAGGATTCAACTGGTATATTTTGGGATAATGATAGTTTAGCGGCTCTACTTGCTTTGGAATTAAAAGCAGATCTCCTTATTTTGTTAAGTGATGTGGATGGTCTTTATAGTGGGCCCCCAAGTGATCCTCGATCAAAACTTATCTCCACCTACGTTAAGGAGAAGCACCAGAGCGAAATCACTTTTGGGGACAAGTCTAGGTTGGGCAGAGGTGGTATGACTGCTAAAGTGAAAGCAGCCGTTTATGCCGCCTATGCTGGAATTCCAGTAATTATTGCTAGGTCAGTGCCATTATAGTCTCATAATTCGGGTGCCTGTTTATATTCTTTCGATTTTTAGTGCTCACTGTGAATTACATGTTAGGTGTGTCTTTTACTTAATGACACGATTGTGTATATAGTTGCTTCAACCATCAATGTTTTAGCATTTTTGATGTCGACTGCCAATGTTTTAGCCTACTTGGAATGGGGTATTGGCTGCTATGTTTTTTCAATAACAGGAGTCATATGAAACATAGCAAAATATTCGGGGTAACCTGACAATTTTATGTTTGGAATTGTCTTTGACTTTGTTATGAAGGGTTTTATATAACTTCGAATATAGATAAATAGTATAGGTCATGGGAAGTGTTGCAGCTCTCATTGTAAAATGATGTCCTCCCCAGGGTGCATATCTCTACTTCTACCTCTGTAACTGTTATCTAACCTTCTACAAGGCCTTAATTGCATATTGCATTAGTTTAGTTCTTCCTTCCATCAATAGACTTCCTAGGGTGTTTTGCACAAAACATAAGGAACATATTAATGTGGATAAATAAAAATGTAAGTTGAAGAAAGACCAGGGGTCACAAACAATATTAACACAAATCAAGTACAAAAAAAAGGAAAAATTCCAAGCAGAAGTTTATTCTGGAGATCCCAAATTGGAAAGTATATAGTTTGTCGTGGACAAAGGGAGTAGTTGTTTTACTATAAATACGAATTTTGTGTGTTAATTTCAGTCTTTATTCTTGATTGCATGCATCTTTACGCTCTTTTGTCGTCGTTAAGATTTGAAATTAACATTGCTTACATATTGCTTGTTAAGCTTGTCAACCCTTTTAATGGTGTCTTTCTCATGATTTCTGTAACATGATTGTTTTCTGCGTCTGTTCCAGTGGTAAAGCAACCGACAACATCATCAAAGTGCTTAATGGTCAGCGCATTGGCACCTTATTCCACAAAGATGCTCATTTATGGGCTTCAGCTAAAGAAACTGGCGCACGTGAAATGGCAGTTGCAGCCAGAGAGTGCTCTAGGAGGCTTCAGGTACAAGGCCTTGCCATTAATTATGCTTACTTTATCAATATTAATAGATTATATTGTCTTGGATTGTTCCTGGACCATCCTGGTTATCGAGCTACGGAAACTTTAATTTTTGCTACTAAAACTGTTTAACAGGCACTTACTTCGCAAGAAAGGAAACAGATTCTGCTAGACATAGCTGATGCGTTGGAATCAAATGAATCATTGATCAAGAGTGAAAATGATCTTGACGTCGCGACAGCAGAACTAGCGGGATATGATAGTTCACTGGTGGCTCGCTTAGCCCTGAAACCTGGCAAGGCAAGACATCAATTTGTACTTTATAGTCTAAATTACAAACTACGGAGTAAAAGTCTAAAACTAGCTTCATTCCATTTATGTCTCCAATTATATGTGATGTTATAAGGTCAGATTTGTCATGTTTGATTTATCAAAACAATTATTTTTATAATCTCTTTCTACGAAGAGTTTGATAGTGTTTGTTATGAGATAATAGCAGTCAATATTAAATTGATAACATCCGATTATTTAGATAACTGTATGATATTCGTCTTCTGTCTTTTGGCTGTTCCTCTGCAGATTTCTAGTCTTGCTAAATCAATTCGCGTTCTTGCTGATATGGAAGAACCTATTGGACAAATTTTAAAGAGAACTGAGGTTCTTATTGTTTCCTTACTCCATTTGTTTGTCGTATATTTGTCTTCATTTCTTCCAACATGAACAAATCCTTTCGCATTCTTCTCTCACCTGTAAAATTTCCTCAGCTGAAGCATTGGCGTCTAGAATTTATCTAGCAAGTATTTAATATGTACTCTCTCTGTCTCCAAGTCACGATTACGGAAGCTTCTTATTAAAGTTCGAAAGTATTATTTCCTTCTCTCCGGATTTAGGATTTGCCTAACAATTCTACTTTTGGCTTGGGACTAGAATTATTACAGACCAAATTTGAACTTTATATTGATATTCAGCATGATTTCCAAGGTATTGAACATTAATTATCTACGGAGTACATGATCTCATAGCTAATGTTTTCTCACAGGTTGCGGATGAACTCATTTTGGAGAAAACATCGTGTCCTTTGGGTGTTCTTCTTATCGTGTTTGAGTCACGTCCAGATGCTTTAGTTCAGGTTTGTGTAACCTAGATTTCTATCCTTAGCATACTGGTGCTAACTCCCCGTATTCTTTTAAGTGTTGTAAATCTTAGTGTATTATACCACATATCAATGGGAAACAAACTGTTGAGATTTGAAAAACAAACAGTAATTGACCGTAGCCTTCAAGTGCAGTGCATCCATTATAGTTGCATAACTTCCATTATTTTAATAAGCTTTTTCGTGTGTTTTTCCCTCTTATTACCAAATTATATTACTCAAGTGAGTTTCCCTCAGCTGCCTTATTGCTGGTCTAATTGCACCTCAAAATATATTTACTCACATTGGAAATTTTCAGATAGCTTCATTGGCGATAAGGAGTGGAAATGGGCTTCTTTTAAAGGGTGGGAAGGAGGCGAAGCGATCAAATGCGATTTTGCACAAGGTTTAGAACTTTTTGTTTTCTTTTTAAAGGTTTTACTAAAATTGTTCGTAAAACAAATTGACGGTCTTGTTAGTAAGCTGACATTTCTTGATTTTAGGTTATCACTTCTGCCCTACCAGATAAAGTTGGTGAGAAACTAATTGGTCTCGTCACCTCAAGAAATGAAATCCCTGATCTGCTTAAGGTAAGTGAAGATACGGTTGTTTAATTATGAGGAAGGGCCATGTGTGAATTTCTTACTAACAATATCTACGTCTCCCCAGCTTGATGATGTAATTGATCTAGTGATCCCAAGAGGTAGCAATAAACTTGTTTCTCAGATTAAGGAGTCCACCAAAATTCCTGTTCTGGGACACGCTGGTAAGATATGACAACATATTTTTTTTCGAGGCAACTTTTAGGAGGCTATGTTTCTGATTCTCCATATTTCACTCAAAATATATTTTTTTGGGCCCTAAAGGCCGACGCCTGGTTTGACACATGTAACAAAGTTAGACACATGGACAGACACCTTTGTCCGATATTTCTAAATGAGTTTGAGTAACATAGTGAAGAATTGCGAAAATGGCAGATGTGATCTAATCAAGCTTGATTTTCCTGTTTAGATGGAATTTGTCATGTTTATGTTGACAAATCTGCCGATTTGGAAATGGCGAAGAGAATTGTTCTGGATGCAAAAATGGACTATCCTGCTGCATGCAACGCAATGGTAATTTCTTAAAAGTTCAACTGTTGGCGGCTTCAATCTAATTCTTCGTTTCTGCTTGAGTATTCTTTTCTAGTCTCCCTTCTTTGAAAGTTACACGTACCTTTGTTTTAGGAAACACTCCTTGTACATAAGGATCTACAGGCTGGAGGCTTGAAGGCTCTAATTGCTGATCTTAGAACTGAAGGTATCTATTCTCTGACCAGTCATCCCACTCGTTCTCTTTCTATCCCCTTCGACGGTTAGAACTTGAATATATGTGCATTTCTTGCAGGAGTTATTCTGTTTGGTGGACCAAGACTAAGTGCCTTGAATGGGCTCGATATCCTAGCAACGCAGACATTTCATAAGGAATATAATTCACCAGCATGCACTGTAGAGATAGTGGATGATGTGTATGCTGCCATTGAACATATTAATCAACATGGAAGGTACTCTTTCTGTCTTTCATTACGTCAATATCATATGTAATCTCGGCTGAATCTTTATACTGAGGTGATTACGTACTTGAGTTCTGATTTCTGAAAATGATCTGTGATGCATACTTTTACATCTCTCTGACTATACATTGTTTGGCTGCAGTGCTCATACTGACTGCATTATAGCAGAAGATGCGAAAGTTGCGGAAAAATTCTTGCAGCAAGTTGATAGGTAAGGCTCGTATGTATATTTTCCGTGTCACAAGTATCTATTTCACTATAAACATTATTAAGCCAGTGTCTCGTAGGTTTCTCTCTATGGCTGTCAAATATTACAGATGGCAATATTTTGACATGTGAACGACCAACATCCAATACTTCACTATTATAACTGATATTGACCAATATGATAGTGCAATACATAGAACTGTTGCTAGACTGATATAACTTGATAATATTAAATTGCAGTGCTGCTGTTTTTCACAATGCAAGTACAAGATTCTGTGATGGGGCTCGTTTTGGTCTAGGTGCCGAGGTATGCTCCTGAAGTCCTGACTACTAATCCAGTTACAAAACCAAAATATATTGATCTCTTGAGAAAACCTCATGTGTTTTTGCTGGATGTCAACAGGTAGGAATAAGTACTAGTAGGATTCATGCTCGAGGTCCCGTTGGTGTTGAAGGGCTGTTAACAACTAAATGGTTTGTTTATATCTCTGACTCTTGTCCCGACTTTTTTTTTTCACATTTCACCCAAATTTTGTAGATAAAAAAATTAAAATCCGTAACTTATGTATAATATTCGCTTTAGGATTTCCTGTCTCGGCCTCTGAGTACATGAATTGGAAACATAAAACACAATCTTCTGACTCTTGTACTGAATATAAAAAATTTGCCTCGTAAATGCATTTTTCCTAGTCGTAAACTGGTAATCAAAAGTAGTAGTTTTCAGTACTGACCTGAAGTCATTTATGATGCAGGGTTCTTAGGGGAAGTGGTCAAGTCGTGGATGGCGACAGTGGTGTGGTATTCACCCACAAGGACCTCCCGATTGAATCGCAGAGCTGTTGAAGATATGCTTATAAGTTGTTCCGAGACTCCCAATTATAGCGCAGTTTGTCTGAGGGAGAAGGGTTTACATTTTTCTCATCCCTTCTCTCGCTGCCTTTTTGGTATTCTCTGTATGCTAATTAGCATTCTATCCAGCTACTCTTTCTATACTCATTGATGACTTCATTTGGAGCTTATTATTTCATTGAGTACTAAATAAATTATGCGATTATGATGAATGACCGTGTTTGGCCTTAAGTTTTATTAAGAATTGAATACTGATTTTGACATAATTAGGGTCACTTGATTCAATTCTAGTTTTGAGCTTAAGACATCATCGGCACCTGAACTAGCACCTAAAAAGGGTCGGAGAGTCGGACCCACAATATTCTGATTAACATCAGAGTAGATTTATACCCTTTTCACTGGATATACCTATAAATGTCTTCCTTCATCACTGTCGTATTTGAAGCAGAACGGGCTCACTTCAAAAATTTGCTCTGATCAAGCAATCGAATACTCGAATGGTGATCGAAATTATGTTTTGACGAGTCAATTATGCTTGTAGATGACTTGAGACAACAGTTAATATTGGTATGATAGTGCTAGTATGATGTTGTCAAAGCCAATTGCATCCCATGTGGTAATTTTAGCTTAAACTCGCTATTACGGTTACCATTGGGTTAAATTTGGTCTCACACAGACAGATGAACGCCATTTCGACCCAAGCGATAATTTTCATCTTCCTAGTGACATTTTGAAGGGGAAATTGGTCGGTTTCAGTCCCTTTTGAAACAATAATTATTGTGTAAGATCGTTGTACAATGAGTGTTTAGCAGTGAGGTCTTATTCCATAATATAATGGTTGTTTTGTTCTCTGTCTTATACCGTCTTTCTAACCAAATATGGGATTTCGCATCCCTTTTATCCCATTCCTTCCAAATCCTCCCTTCCAAACAAAAACCATAGTGAAAGAGCGCTCAAAAATCTAGGGCTCAATTAGGGGTGTTAATGAGACGAGACAGCTCGCGAACAACTCGAGATCGACTTGGTCAAAGCTCGACTCGGGCTCGGCTCGAGAGCTTAACGAGTCTAGCCGAGCAAAGGCTGGCTCGACTCGAAAAGCTCGCGAGCAGCTCGAACTTGTGTGATTACATAA
>JAYMSF010001659.1:0-11584 GCA_036897335.1 Silene vulgaris
TTTAAATAAGAGCAAGTGGGAGAGAGGGTTGTGAGATGTCTTTTTGAAAAGACCGCCACAAGAGAGATTAGCTGATAAGAAATACCTGTCCGGTTGCCAAACCAGCAACGTGTTACCTTTGTAAACTTGCAATTCAATTCAATTACCTAAATTCCAGTCCCTCAAAACTAATCAAATTTTCAATTGTACACCATTTCCGCATTCAATTCAATTCAATCAATTAAATCTTTAAACCTTGCCTGTAATTTTAATGGCGATGTTACGAAGAACAGCTTCTTCTCTCACTCGCCTCATTAATTTCTCCATTGCTTCTCGTCACCATGCCAACAACGCCTTTGCTGCTCCTTCAATCTATGCCTCCAATTTATTCACGTATTTTATTTCTCTTTTCATCTCTTTTCTCAATTATTCTTACTAATTTGATTAATTTTATGATGATTTGTTTGTTGTTTTGTTGAATTCGCAGGAAGTTGCAGGATTTTTCGGCGACGCAGCGATCATTTTCGACTGAAATTGATTTTTCTGATTCAGAAATTAGACGACGCACTTTAAACAGGTAATTTCAGTTTTCTTTCATCGTATTTTCTTGATTTATGCGTGTCATCCTTGCGCAGGGGCCATGTTTACCTTGTCTGTATCGTTCCAATTTTATCAGATGCCTCCGAAGTGACTTTGTCATCGTATTTTCAATTTGAGTAGCGCGTATATATAAAATTCTTGAAATGTGTTATTGTTAATTGAGGAATATGTTAAGTTGGAGTAGAAACTTAATCGTATGCAATTAATTCTGATATGATTCATTGGATTATTTTGCGATAATCAATTCATTTCCATTATTGGGATAAAGAAAGATTCATCATTCGTTGGGGTTTAGAATATAGTGAAGCAAGTAGCATGACTTACTTAACTGCTTAGTAGCAGGATTGTCAATGGCAATTGTCGTTCCACGGCATTTGGAAAGAGAGTTAGGGTTATGCACATATTGATCTTTTTGACTCCGTCATAATAGTGAGTCTTGTTTGAGTCGGTTGTAACTTGTATGCATACAACCATGTCATTAACCCTGTTATAAAATCGGGAATACAGCATTTAGTAGCGTGGTTGTATACAATTCTCTCATACAAGTTTTTATACCATGTTAGGGATTGTTTGTACCCAATATCAATGATAAGAGGTTCAAGTGGGGCTCTTTATTAACAAAGCAAAGTTTTGCTTACTTAATAATCGCCCTAGTCACCCCACACTACCACTAGAGTACTAGACCGCCACCACCATAAAAGAAACCTGCCAATGAAATTACAATTAAACTAGAAATTGGTTGAAATATTCTCCTGCTATGTTAGCTTTTACAGAAACTAAATTGTAAAAAACAAGTTGGATTTTTCAAAGTGAGTATAAGATAGACTGATAGAGAGAGGTTGGGGATGGAGGAGTTGTCAGAAAAGTTATAAGGGATCGGGGGTGGCTGGGAAATAAAGAACAGTGTTTGCAGGAGGCTTCAGTACGCCAGAAGGGAGGGTTCGATTAACAGGAGGTGAAGTTCCATCACAAGATAGTATGTGAGTGAGTGTATGATATGTCAACAGCATGAACCCAGTGTTATGTGAGCCACACTTTAGTTGAAAATAGCGTTTCTTAGGCGCGGTTAAGCCCAAGGCTCAGTAAGTTACTAGCCATACGCCGCAATGCGTCTTATAGATGAAGTGCAACCGTCTTGGCACACCACTATACAGTTATCATATTGGTTTTCCTCTTAGTTCTTTTATATGCCTCTCTCTTTGTCACATTATCTTCAGTTCTTACTTCCTTATATGTTAAATTGTTAACCCTCTTAAAAATCTAAGAAGGTATTGCTGCACAAAATTTGACACAATATTTTGAAAGTACCAATTTGTTTGCGAAAACCAGTGAGCCTCGTAATCTATGAGGTGTGCACCTTCATCCAAATCTCAATGCTTCGGGTCCTCGTCACCTCTGTGCACCTCTCATCTTTTAAAACATTGTTTTGTGTTGAGATTATCACTAGTAAATTGTAAGCAGATCTTTTCATGTAATGGTGTAGGTTGCTGTATAGGAGCAAGCAACGAGGGTTGTTGGAATTGGATTTGGTTCTAGGAAAGTGGGTCGAAGACAATATTGATTCCATGGATGAAAATGGAGTCAAATGGCTCATCCAAGTTCTTGACCTGGTTTGTACAAGCACTCTCCTTTGTTTTGCTCTTATTAAACCATCATCATATGTAGCATAATTTTTTATGTTGATGTGTTGGTATGAGCTGTGGAAGTTAATTAAAATGCCACTGATCTTCAATTTTCTTCCAAATTTGAATAATTTGGATGAGTTTGCTGTGAACCATGATGATAATGAAGTCATCTTTCTCTTATGATTTTCTTCTGTTTAACTGACACCATTTTAGTACCTCTCATTTATTAACATACCACTATACCAGTATACCACCATCACTTGGATCATTTGTCCTGATTCCTTTAATTTGTTCAGTCATTAGTTTTGTCAATATTTGTTGTTCTTATGCTTGAAACCGGTCCACCAAACGAGTACCATGGTTGTTTTTCAAAACCCTAATAAGCGCAGTCCTCAGTGCTTGAAATGCATGTTTTCTCTGATATTATCTGAAGCTACGTCTCAGTTTGTTGTGAGTTTTCCAATCACGAGTCCTGTCAATCTTTGTTGTTCTTATGCTTGCACTCGGTCCACCAAACAGTACGGAGTACTACAGTTGTTTTCCAAAACCCTAAGCCCAGTCCTCAGTGCTTGCAACTCATCTTTTCTCAGATATTTTCTGAAATTATGTCTCAGAGTTTGTGTTTTTATCTTGCAGGAAAACCCAGACTTGTGGAGGTGGTTGAGTGGACAGGAAGCACCACCTGAGTCGGTCATTGAGAACCCTGTAAGTTTCCAACTGCGGAGTCGAATCTTCGTGTCTTTATATGTTAGTAAGCATAACATTTGACATACAGTAACAAAATGTAGGTTTTCACTGCTATTCGAGAGAAGGTTGCAAGCAATCTAGACAGCTATGCAGCTCCAGAGACACGAGCAACACCAGGACAACCATGGGTCAGAGGATGGGATGATATTAAGAAGGGCAAAGACAGTCCTGTCTCCGGGAATCAGTAGCCCTTCCATCCATGAAGCTAGTAATTATCACTTAAATTATACTTATATGAGATAGGTCTCACGTGCGTGAGACCAACCGATGATCTCTATCAATGGCCATGGATTCAGGTTGGTTCACATGTGAAGCCGGCTTATACACTTACGTTGGTGTATATGAGGGTGTGTATTTACATAAGCGACTTACAAATTACAATTGACGACTAAATAAGATGCATTCGATAAAGGAGATGGCTGCAGAGTGTATGCAAATCTCTAGTAGCACCGTTGTTGGTTTTAAGACATCTTTAATACCGATTTGTTATTTTGGTTTTTTGTAATTGGATTTTCAAAGGTAATACTGATGTTTTTGTCCTAAAACACCAACCCCCGGCCTCCAGTGAGCGGTCTTCGCACTCATCTAAAATTCCGAAGATGTTATGCCATTGTGACTAGTACAAGAATCAAGATAATAGAAAAACCTCAAGCACATAGGTAAAGTACTAATTTGAAGTAGCATGCCAAAAGAGAGTAAAAAGTAAAATGAGTTAAACGAGCTTGTTAGCGAATGTAATCCTAGTCCGCTAAGCTACATTCTTATCGGATCATTTTTATATGACTCACTTAATATTTGATTCAGCTACCCATTTCTCGAGTTCTATGGATTTACCTCTAAAGCAGATAAAATATTTGCTGATAGAAGAATGTAAACATAGAGTTTATCACATCTCTAAAGATGGGGTATTGCTATTTGGTAGTCCCTTTGTCCCGATCAATTATGTAAATATTTGATTTATAAGTGTCTTATTGATCAATTTACTTTTTCTTATACATAAGCTTTATCCTCCCATCCTAAAACCACAAACTTGCCTATTTCATTTGCCCAAACAATTGCAAAATAAACTCCCACAAAAGAATAGTGTTCTTACAAATAGTAACTAATCTGGGCCGTTGAACACTGGGTGAGGAGATCTGGGGCGTCCGTTCAATCAATACAATCTTCTCCCCTTCTTCCTTCAGTCTCCTTCTGATTCCCTTCCCCTCCTTCCCCTTCCTCCTTACTCCTCCTTATTCCCGACTACTCTACTTCCTTGTTCCTGCGTTCTCTAGCCTCAAGCTGCTCACCGGAGCGAGGTCGGCCTGGCCAATCCCTCCCGAATGACGGGTCAGCGCGGTTGCATGGGCCAATTCCTCAGCTCCCATTATCACAGCAGATCGGGAACAAGGAAGTCAGTCCCAATCATCACAGCCCGCCGTTTAATTTACAGTATCTGCTTTGGTTTAGTTCGTTTGATTTTAATTGTTTTAGGCATATGTCCCTGTATTTGGATTAGGGGGGTAATTGAGTAAATCTCAGCTCAAGCAACGATTAGATTGACACTGACTCCAGTTTGAACCCGATCTCTGCTGGGACGACTCTTAGCTCATCGAGTATTGCTGGATATCAATTTTTGATTGTACCTGTAATAGTGGTTATTATTACATGTCATGTACCTGCGCTTCAGAAATTCAATTTCACTTCAGTTGATTTAATTTACAGAAATCTAGGGGTTGTTTTGGTTATTTATGATGTTTAATTGTTCAATAATAGTAGACTTTTGTAAAACTTGGTTTTTTGAATCGACGATTCAGTGGAGTTGGGTTGCGTTAAAACCTGCATTATTGTGATTTTTCTCTGGGATGGGTGTTGTCATTCAGGTGCTCATTTTTGATTAATCTTATTGTGGGTGCAGGTAAATGTACAACAACCGGTCTCCTATCTGTGGATGGTAATTCATTAACCAAGTCATCCGAGATCTTCACAAAGGTATGCTGGAAGTCAGAAACATGTCAGGCTCTTACAACTGAAGGTTATAAGACATCCTGTATGAAATGTTACTGAATGTCTCAATGGCAGATACTTCAGCATCTACAACCAATGGCGAAAATCAGGGGTTCAACTTCTCCTCTAAAGCATATACAGAATCTATATACTCAGGATGCGCACTTGCCCGACAAAAAAAATGATGTAAGAGGATTACATTTGATCATTTATCATAAACTTTTAAATTGTGTGAAGCCGTCCTCAATTTGTTCTGCTGTTATTCTTTCAGGGTTTTAATTATTGATGAGCTGGATTACCTTATTACAAGAGACCATGAAGTGCTACGCGAGTTATTTATGCTAACAATGCTGCCATCTTCAGGGTTTATTTTAATAGGTATTGTTGAAATTGAGATTACCCTTGATGTTCAGTATTTCACATTTCCGTATAAAGCATTTTAAGTTCTAAATCTCTGTTTGACTGCCTGTTCTCATGTTTCAGGAATTGCTAATGCACTAGATCTTGCTGGCCCGACTTCTTCCTAGACTGCAGTCATTAAATTGTAAGCTCTTACCTTTTCTCACATTACTTCTACTTACTATGCCATAGGATTGCGATTACGAGTGTATATGCGGAGCTTGTAGCTTCCACTCTTGAATATTATGCATATTGGCCAACCAACAACATTAGGGGGTGAGACCACTTTCACAGCTTTACTGTTTTGTTTAAAATTATTGACCTTATAAGCTAAGCATTTTATCTCTAGAAAATTGTGGCATGGTTTTGTAATAAAATACCGGCTTTTCCTGTATGTCGCTGTCTCGCTGACCAAACTCACTCCTTTGATTTCAGGCAAACCTTCAGTCTTCACATTTCGTGCTTTTTCCAAAGATCAAATCCCGAAGAACCTTCAGGGAAGGCTGGCGGTGAGTGCTTTCTCTCTTTGTAGGATAAATGTGTTTGCGGTTATGCTGATCCTAATTCGCTTCTCCTGTACTGTGATGCTACGTGGTTTTGCCTTTTGGGTAAGAACTCCCGGTGTAATCTTGCTTCACGTGGTTTATGTTGTCGCATGTTTGAACACATTCGCTGAGTTTAGTTCCCTAGAGTCTTGTGCCTTCAGGGTTGTTGATAATGTTATTTGGGTTTGGCTATGGTGCTCGTTGATCGTTAATTGAGGGTTCGACTCTGATCCGTGATCGGTGGTTTTAGACGGCGGTCACGTATATTGAATGGCTGTTTGTGGTGGTGCTGATTTGAACTGATCTTTTGGGATTTAGAGGCGTTGCGTAGGCTAGGAATAATTATGTGGTTATATACAATGGTTGTGTTTTACGATGCTTAGTTTACTTAGTTTTGTAGCTCAAATGTGCTTTGCCAGTTGTGAATTCTGTGGTTTCCACAGAAACCGAGTTATAATTGAAGTGAAAAGTTGTTTGTCGTGATGTTGGCCTAGAAAATACTTTGGGCACTGAATCCGGCGTTTTGGTGATCAGGCTCATTCGCTTTCACTGTGCTGTTCTGCTACGTGTTTTTACCTTGCGCCTGGGGCTATGTTATGTTGTTATGCTGTTTATTCCTCTTTTTAGTTGGGGCTTTTGTGTTCCCTGCTGAGGTGTGGTATTTAGTTTCGCCACTTTTCCTTAGCTTGCTATGACTTCACCTCTCCCACACTCCTGCTCTATGCCGCCTTCCCCTGCCAGCGCCTCGGTAAATTCATTTTCACTTTCCGTAGATTGCTAATATACTTTGGCCGGTTCTCTTCAAGTAGTGCTTATTGTAATTTGGGTTCGGTACCAAGTGCGTTCTGTGCCCGTGGTTTGCGGCAAGAAAAACGTAAGGATCGCAGCGTAAGAGGAAACTCAGGCACAACTTTATGCAAATGACGCCCTGTCCCTTTACTCTGTTATCCAAAACATCTGCCTGTTTGGGTAGCCAAAAACAAGCCACGCTGTTTTAAACTGTTTTGTAATCTAACTTATTTGTTTGTCGAGTGGCCTTGGTGTAGATGCTCGTTAAGCTGCTGCGTTAGGGGTGCTCTGTAATTTACATTGCTACCAACCTGGAAACCAAGTGCAGCGAATTGATTGCGCCTGACTTACAACAGTCACTGTTTATTTTGTAGGGGTCCGTACCCAGTTCTCTGCTGGCCAGCTAGCCGTACCTTTTTGAACAAATGTGGAGCCTTCTCCTCTTTCTCTGCCACTGTGAGTGAGCTACTTAATTCGAGGTCCGAGTGGTAATGGGTGTCGTTCCTGGGGCTTCGCCAACCACTCGCTCATGGAATAGCCAAAGTGCACAAATTGAAGGCGTCTCCCACAACTGCTGGGCGAACCGGGTGTGCTGGAAACTGTTACCAACCACGGCGACGTTCTGGAAGCGTTTCACGGGCATTTACGTGGGCGCTTGCAGTTGGTTTACTGTGGAAAGGATAGCTATGCTTGGTAAGGGCTACAGCTTTACCTTAATTTTTCAACGCCAAAAAAAACCTGTACATGTTTCAGTGTTGTATCAGTTTTGTGGGTCTTTGCCTGCTTCGTGGCCCTTAATTTCAGTTTCGTGTATCGCCTTTGTGTGTTTAATAACTTGGACTGCGCATCCCACCATAGGTATACCTCTCGCGTATGTGTTTGCCGGCTATTGAGAAATTAGGTGACCTGTATGTCTGCATCTCCCCATGCATTAGGATTGGCGCGGAGAGGGTCACTGTGGTTGGAATGGGTCAGGGTTGTGTCTACATTTATACCGGGTGGAACTTACACGTGCTACAGGAGTCCTCTGTGCCTGATTCACTATTCTCCATCGCTTAATTCCAGTTACTTGTCTATACTGTGGCAATTTAATACCTCCACCCCCAATTGTAAATACAAGTATACCTAGCGCGTTGGTGTTTGCCAGTCAGTGGGAACAAAAAATCCAACTGTTACTAGCTCTGCTCCATGGCGCCTGCAGAAGTGACATCTACCTGGCAGCCTTGGGCTACATTTGTGTCCTCAGAACAACGCCGACCGCATTCCGCCCTAAACTTACCTTTACCTGCACGCGATAGTGCTCACTTGACGCACGTTGTAACTGGGCTTAGCTTGCGAAAAACAAGGAGGGGAAAAAACGCTCAACGGGCAGACCTTATTTTTTACGGTCGCTCTGATTGGCCGTTAAAACAAAAACAGAAACATCGTAACCCAAAGCTAGCCACAAACACAGAAAGCCACTTGGTTGTTACCCCACTTGCAGTACTTGGTATGGGCTTCTTACACTCCCTGGGACCGTTTCCTGTTCAGCATGGGCCAAATATCCTCTCCTTTGACTGACAATTAATGGTGAGATTTTAGAAGTACAAATCCATCAGATTTTCAGGAATTGTGTTTACAATTGGGACTTAGTTTGCTTTATTTTAATGACCTATGTGTCTATATAATAACATCCTCCTGTGAACACAAGTGTACTTAAAACCTTCAACAATTCAGGAAAATTACAAAGAAAGACAACTTCATATCTATTTCTCCTAAACAAAACTAAAGTTGGAACTACGAAACAGGTTAATCGCTGACCATCTAACTCGGTGTTTATTGTTCACAAATTACAATTTTGGATTTTCAGTATCGTCATTACGTGCTGATGTTGCTCATATGTTGATATACACTACGTACGGTTTTGCGTGTTGCAGATTATCACACCTGCTCTATTTATTCTTGGTCTTTAGAGGCATGTTGTTGAAGTTGTTTTACATTTTACGGCTCGGTAGGGTACAATTACGTGTTTGCATTGATTCCGCTGTTGCAAATAAGCTACAAGCGGTTTTGAGAATGATTTAAACACACAACAATCTTATTTTGTTACTATACATATCTTTGTAAAGACATTCTCATGTTAATACTTGTCATCATTATGTGTTGACGCTGCTTGTTCGTTTACACTACATATGTCTTTACAAGTAGAAGTTTATCGTTTCTGCTTAAGCATGTTGTTGTGGCCTTTTTGCAATTAAAGCCTCGCCAGGGTAAAATAACATGTCACCATTGCTTCCACTGTTGAAATAAACACCGTGCGTTCTTCTAAATAATTTAAACATACAACAATCTTATTAACTAACTATACATCTTATTGTAAAGTGAATAAATAATATTCGATTTGGTGAATTAGATAATTTCCTAGGAGTTGCGTTGGTTAGATTCATTGCTGCAAATAAACACTTAAACAGTTTTCTAAGCAACGCCTTCTTTTCCTGCACTAATTAAGGTTTGATAGATGTAATGGTGCATATGTATGGATGGATTACTCCATTCTCTTGCGCATGCAACTGTTTGTGGTTGTCCTGTCATATGCTTAGACGTCATGTATACAATCGTCATGTATACAATCATCATGCAACACAATTACTGTTGCATGTTATTACTGCATTCATCTACGTACATTGAATTTGAGCGCACAATCGTCATGTATACAATCCTGTTTCGATGGAAAGTTTGTGTCAACACATTCATAATGCTCCTTTGGTGTGAATGCAGGGTGCAGGCGGCGAAACAATATATTACGGCAAACTACCCACAGGTGGGCTTTTCAACTTAAGTTCATTTGATGTATTTTCAAGCCCAGTCAAAGATAACACCCTTATGAGAGGTTAGCCCGTCATTACAGCAGCTTTGTAGAGGTTTGCAAGACTTTGCCGATTGCTTTTGACACAGGTTTTCTTTATGCAGACACAATAATGAGCGGTACAAGAGATCTAGACATCCCAGAGCCCAGTAGTGTAGATAGGAAGCGAATGTCTAAACGACACGAAACTGTCTTTGGAGAAAGGTAACGTAGTTACACCTGTCACCACCGGGCCTGGCTGACAGCAAATTACACTAGGAAATTACTGAACTGTTTGCCCTCCTAATTACAGTGACAACTGTGGTCTGCAACCCCCGAGAAAGCGTGGTAGGCCTAAATCAACGTCTGAGCCAAACACACAGGCCCCCACCTCCCTGGGCAGTACAGCAGCTCCAACGGATGCCAAGCGTCCCCGTTGTTGCCACCGGAATGCAAACCCCTCACTGAACAAGTATTGCTCGTTGGTTTTTGGTTCGTGTCTGCCACAACCCTTTAATCATATTATCTTGCATTTGACATGTGCCTTACACCCGCGCAGTTCAAATGTGGAATCGGTGCCGAAGCGGCGTCCAGGTAGGCCTAAATCAAAAGGTTTGCAGTTTTCTGGGGCTGTGTTATGTGACGGGCCTGCATTGGTGTGTACACCAGGCGCTGCTGTGAGCACCTCCGAAGTTCCTAGCACATGCAATCTAGAAACCACCACCTTAGCTACGGATCGCTCCCCTCTACCATTAGAAAGGTTTGGCCTCAGTTTCAAGTTAATTAATACATGAAACCGGGTGACTTATAAAGACAGCCACCCGATAAACTTGAACTGTGCACACAGTAAGTAGTTATTATAACAAAGCCAGCCAACAAGATTAATTGCTACTTTCTACTTGTAAAGAAAGCATCTTGCGAAATGTATGAGCTTCTGGTCTGTTGTTAGTGTGTCAGGCACATGATCCCGCATCATGAATGAGTATCATGTTATCCAGCAATAACGTCGCAGTTACCTAGACAAGAGGTCCTGTATTTAGGGCATTAATACCCATACACCTCGCATCTTAGTGAACTTGGCCAATATAATTATAGCGTACGGCACTAAGCTGCGAAGAATCTAAACCAACTAACAGGAAATGACCATCGTTGAACCTACTTTTCAACTTATGAGATGCGTGTATTTAATTGTTGCAACACACTACGGAATTGTGGCAGGAATTGCCGAATCTAAGCCCTTTGGGCAACACGAGCAAAAGCATGAGTTGGTTGAGGAGGATAGGCACTTATCAGTCGCAGTACTAACACATGCATTTCTGCACATGTAATCCTGCAAATGCCCTTCAACTGTCTGCGGTCATTTACCCCGGACTAACCTGAATACTGTTATGCATGGCAGCGCCACTATACAGGCACCAAAGAGGGCGGTTGGTAGGCCTAAGAGCAGGCAGATTATTTGTTGATGGTTTGTCTCCCCAGCTGCCATCATTGCCGTGTAATGGCAGTCCTAGCAATCCCCAGGACACTCTGGCCAGCCAAATGGTCCCGATGGCAAGTCTTCCTGATTCTGGTAGCGTTGTAGCTGCTTTGGATGGAGTGGACGGTGACAAAAGACACGCACCTGTAGCTCCTGCAAGTAGTTCAAGGCCGAAACGGAAGCGGAGGGACTTGGCAAAGGATAGCCCGGACAGGTGGGTAAGCAATTGCGCCCCTGTTGAATACTGTGGCCACGTGGTACTAACACTGTTTAAATTGTAATTCCAGTAACCCGGGGGCGACTCCCAAAGCACCTGCAGTCAAAAAAAAGCGAGGGCCAAAAGTTAAACGGAGGAAAGGTCGTGACTCGAATCCTATACATTCCATATTTCCCGCATGTTTAACCTTTCGCCCTTAAACTAACAGCTGACTGGTTAGCTACAGGGTTCCTGGCTGCAGCTGTAAGCTCACCACTACCACCGGCAAGGCATCTACTCACTGACCCTGGAAACTGTGAAAAGTGTGGTGCAAAGCGGTTCCAATATGAGACTCGTGCATTTTGCTGTGGCGATGGTGCCATAGCCCTACCAAGCAACGCATACCCACCACAGTTG
>JAYMSF010001660.1:0-11583 GCA_036897335.1 Silene vulgaris
ATAATTATTCAGGTGGCCAAATTTCATCTTTATAACTGTAAGGCGTGCATGTCTAAGTAAGTGGTCACGACTCACAACACGTATTTGACAGTATCACCACGTAGTCTAAAATTCAAGATTGTGTGTCCGATACACATTATGTATCAGATACGACACCTCTTTACCGTGCCTGGGAAACATAATAAATGTTCACCGGATCACAGAAAAACTGTAACTTCAAACAAAAGAGGCAACGAAAAACTTCAGGACTTACCCACATGGGTGTCAGGTACGAAGATAGCTCATCAAAGAAGGGCAAGAATGATGCCTTGAATGTTTTGATCAATGTGCCCAAACAATCACCAACCTGGAACAAAATATCCGATAGAAGATTATAGTAGGTTTGGCGATAGCAACATAGGAATGGAACAAAGTAGAGCTGTGAAAGATATAGGGAAATTATGGTTTGCAGGCAGAACCTGGTCGAAAAGCTCTTCTTCTTGCTCATTTTCCTCACTAAGTAATTCACCTTCTTCTGCATCAAAATCTTCTGCTTTGGCCCTCTCTGCTCTATCGGCCTTTCTCGATGCGCTTGCTGTGATAGTGTGCTTTATCTCGTTCACTATACTTCTCACTTGATTTTCATCCAAGAGTGGTCCAACAACCTAAAGCAAGGCACACAAGTCAAACTTCCCACACAGAAGATTTTGAGGCCAACAAGCATGAACTACAACATTACCCAAGTGCCTCCAGGGGGTCCTGTAAGTTACGATGTAGGAGGGAGGGGGCCGGGGGGTCGAATATACGCAACCTTACCCGTGAATTAGCAACACAAAGAGGTTATTTCCAGATTACCCAAGATGAAATTTGCGTCAAAAACTACTTCGAATGACTGTTACTTCACAATAAAAAAGAAGCGTCGCTAGTTTAGTGAGATGTTTTACTCTACTCCATCTAGTTCACAATCAGAGAATAACAAGTCTTTGGCTAAAATGGAAATGGACTATTTAGGAGGTAGAAAGTACGATAAGGACAAACATACAAGCCAAACGGAAGTGGACAAACGTGTAGAGTATGGACAATACTTAAGAGTGTCACTGCACAACCTCAAACGAAACAAATCTACAGTTTTACATGTGGTTTGTATTTCAAGCCCTTTTATGTTCATCTCATCACAACAAACCATTTTCCTGCTCATTCTTTTCCACACCAATGTCGCTGGGATGGAGAGAATAGAAAATAAAAGACTAAAGCGACATAGTAAGTCAACAGGGGATGACGGATGTCATGTTGTAGATGGGCTGATGGGGGTATCAAGATACAAAATTGTCACTCGGAAAAAAAATGCACTGCCTAGGCGCCTACATAGAAGTAAGGTCATGAAACCTCAATGACTATTCCATAAGCTGATATACGGTACCTGTATACACTCCTTCAAAGCATCCAGCATGCTTGAACAAATTTCTACTTCAGGTTCCTGCATGATACCAGATGTTAGGAGTGCAAGATAATTACAATTTAAACTGAAGATCTCACATGCACAAAGATCAAACAACTATATGCATAAAAATAAAGATATATAACCTTGTTTAAAGCCTCCACCAAAGGAGGTATAATATAGTCAGACAACTGCTTAAGGTATGCCTCATTGCGACCTTGTCCTAGCCCTTCTCAATAGCTAATTTTGCAGAACGCAGAAGCTCCGGCATGGCTGTACATAGAACCACATTACATGTCTAGCTCAACTGTAAAGGCCACTTAAGTTAGGTAAAGAAATCAGCAATACCTGAAACTGCCGCCTTTCTGACTTCTTCATGGAAATAAAATTTTAGTAGTGGAACCAATATACCAGCGACCTGAAAAATATATCAAATCTCAAATCAATTCTGGCTGAACCTCTGGAACACGTAAGAATTTCAACAAATGCAAGTATGCGACCCCGCATCAACCAATTTGGTGAGACCAGTCAAATTAGTTGCTCGGCTTAGCAGAAATGACAAACATCAAGAAGCCAATAATGTCAACCTGGTCTATCCATGGAAAGAAACCTTCTTTCAGCTCATCAGCATAGCAACATAACATGTTACAAGCTGTAGCTTTCTCCTCTAGAACGCTTGTTTTGATTCCAATCCTTTTGTCCCCAACAGTGATAGTTTCAATGCTGCAACAGAAACAATTATCAAGAAAGATGCATTTTAGGGAATTTAACTTGACCTTCCTAGAACAATCAGCGGTCATTTTTCCCTTATAATGTAGTCAAGTGTAAATGGGGATCTAGCTGAGTTGCCAATAGGTTGTGATATGTTCTATTTTGTCAATATTAGCATGCATTCCCCTATTTAAGCAAAAGACAAATGAGCCTAAGACAACATCTTGACCAAACAGAAAGGTTGAACAGTATGAAGACATGAAACAGGCAAGCATAAAACAATTTTAGGAATAAGCATAGCTTACGACTCATCATCAGATTCGTCAATATCAACATCTGAATCTGCACTTGTAATTGTCACATCAGGCTTGAGTTGAGCAGAGTGAAGCAAGGGTGGCATAACAACATTCATGTATGGCAAAAAATCCTGCCCTAAGCATTTGCAGAGTCTTGCCCATGCCTGAAAAAACAGTATATATCGATATTACAAGTTTTACCATCACCGTAAAAAGCTCATAATCCTTCAAGCAAAGTTAAGATACAAACCTGGAGCATGTAACTAGTGGTTGGATCATCTGCCTCCATCTGTGATCCTTGCAACTGCATAAGAACTTCCATGACCTGGCGTAACCATAGATAATTCAAAATTTCAGCCATAGACAATTGAAATAATAAGAGAGCAAAATTAGAACAAGTGTCAAAGAGCCAGAACAAACCTATGACACCTATACATAAGCAATGACCTATAAGGATAAAGACAATAACTAAAGGAATAGAATAACTCAAAATATAGCCCACAATTTGGTCGGAGCCAATGTTTTACCCGAATCCCAATGGAGTATACATATACAAGAAGACCTAAATTCTCCGAACTAAAGCAAGAACATGAGCACAGATGTTCAATATTACCTGCTTAGCATCCTCCCTAAACTTTTCTTTTCCAACGGCCATTCCAACCAGGCTAATACATTCCATGGACTTTGCACGAAGCATGCGATTCGCCTTGTCGGTAGCATTCACTAGTATAGCTTTTAAGTACGGCATAACAACATCATAATACTTCTGAAAAAGCTCCTGCAGTTACAAACAGAGTGTCAGAAGTTGCCTGCTTAAATTACCATTGGTAGACTGACTATACTGGAAAGGATGAGAACCTGTGATGAATCGGCAACTGATGCTAAAGCAGTTAAAGCACCTTCTTGTACCATTGGCTTCCCATTCTGTATATTATCAGAAGCAGAAAGCATGTTAAACAAGTAATGTTCCTCGTTACATTAAGAGGAATGGGGATCCAGTAATAAAATGTGAGGGCAGAAATAGGATTTGAAGCTGCAAAAAAAAATACCTGCAGTAGGACAAGCAATTTGCTCACTATACCATCTAGGTAAGGCGTCAATAACTCTGGAGTACAATTTTCACTGAAGTTCAACACTGCTGAAGCAGCATGTGCCTGTTGACAAGATAAATTACCAACAATCAATAACAAGTGTGTGTAAATAATACATATGCATATAGAGAGCAGGAGGCATGGAGAGACTTGGGTTAGGATAAACAACAATTTTATATAATAACATGAGAACCAATCTTAGTCTTGCATAAAACCGATGGTGCTCACTGAGGCATGGATGCAATTGATGCACCTTCTACCAAAAAAATGAAATCTAGATCCCAGAAAATCTCTATCATGTCATCTCTTGATTTCTTTTCCCAATTCACTTTGTATTTACAAAGAATTGTATAAATACAGACACCATCATTAGAACCTGACGGCATGCCAGTGATTGTATCTAGCGAAGCCAGCACAATCATAATGGTCTCATATAGTTTAAACATGAGTTAATGATCAAATCTAGCATATACACTTTCTAGGTATTTTAACCTTCGTTTACCCAATAAAATCTTCAGGTTGGTTCTTCATTTATATGTTGGTGTCAAATTCGACTTACTTCTCTATCTTCCATTCTCTTTTGCAGTGGCCTCCGCAAAAAAAAACATTTACTGTTGGCAGTTATACCAATTAGGCCACTCTAAATTTGATGATGCACAAACAAGTTGACCATGAAGTCACATTAATAAGATATTCAAGTATGAACTGAAGTGAATACATCTTAGGATGATGCAAGTATAACTGAAGTGAATAGATCTTAGGGTGGTGGGATACGGAATGAAGCTGAAAAGAAGAACTGAAAGACAAAGATGTCAAAAATAGCACAGTTAATAAGGATGTTAGGAGGATTTTGATTATAAATAAGTTTACTTTAGTGTACATACAGTTCAGCCTTGACAAATCTGTGAAAATATCCCACGGACATTCAGCTTTAAATCTTTTAAGAGTGCTTTGAACAACCTAATGTCCACTCACAATAGTTCGCTAATGAATTTAATGTGGAAGACCAAAGCTCTTCTTTCAAGGCGGCACTTGGACAATAACACTTGATGAACTTGGCATTAATTAATAAGATTCTTGAAAGGCAGGGCTGAAAAGGCGGTTTCTGAATAAGTGCTTAATTTTTCAGAATCTGGCACCCAACTAAGTTATTTACTCGCCAATTTTTATTTTTTAATGCAGACAAAAGATTTACTATTTTTTGGCATTATATAGTAAAATGACTCACTAAATTGCATGTATTTATTGTAAAGTATACTAGTGGATTGGTACAATTCTATATCCCTTTACCTCGGTCATAGACACGAAGCGTTGTGGCACTAGGGTAATATTATTAATGTAGGCAGCATTAGCTTGATAAACATAGCCTACTGCTTACATTGACCTCAATATAGAACTACTGGATAAACTAGAGCAATTGTCCATCCAACAAAATTCAAACGAGGCTTTATGCTACCAAGTTCAGCTGAAAGGCAACAAAAGTTAAATAAACAGTAACAGATCTAATCTGGTAAACGGTTTGCTAAAGTCTTCAAATTATGAGGATCCAGCACAAACAACTACACAGCTACATAACCATGTGGACATGCCTAGACTACCACTCATACCAAATCATAACAGGCTCCATATGGTCATTAGTCATATGTACAAAACAAGGGTTAACATTTTTTATCTAACCAAAACAAATGAAACTAGGAGAAAACTAAGTCTATATTCTTTATTTACAAAATCATACGGAGTAGAAAATAGGGCTCGCAGTTGTGTAGTTAAATAATGTGAATAACATGAAGTCAATAGATTCGCATTCGGTAGCAGATAAACACTTCAACAACCTCCAATCTTCTACATATCAAGTTAATAAAAAGTTGAAACTTGCCTGAACGCGAGGATTTTGAAAATCATCCATAGCTGAGGCTAGTGCAGGTACAACAAGATGGTGGTACTGTGTCTGCAAATCTGGACCCAAATCTGTGGACAATTGGCCAATTGCGTTGATAGCAGCCCACCGTACACGTGGATGAGGATCTTGGAATGAATTCAAGACCATAGACACCACTTGCTCCAAGTTCTTTATCATCACCTGCCCAATCAGATATAACTAAAATCTCAGACTCTAGCACTACACGTCTACGCTTAAAAACACAAAAGACAAAGCCGACAATTTAACATGAAGATATGTAGTATATCATTAGACTACGTTAATCACTATTATAATCAATAACATAGTCTAAATTATCAAAATCTTTACAAAAATGTACTTGTATCTCAAAAATCCATCCATCAGTCAAATTGGACAGCATTTTAAGCCTACTACTGCAAACAAGTAATCAAATACCCCTCACTGAAACAACTAACTTTTTAGCGATTCTTTGAAGAGGCGCTGTAAACTAAAGTTCAACCTGGAGTATAAGTCGTGTTACAGTGCACTTCCACAAAAAATATTCAAATCAAACACGCTCCAATGCACTAACAAGCATTAAAACAACTACCGATTCAGCAAATGATTGAAGAAACATTGTAAACTAGAGTTAAATTGAATATACTTCACATTGCAACACGATTTCGCATAGAATACTTAAAATTAAACATGTTCATTATACCTTCGCGCAACCCTCAGCAATTTGAGCCAAACAAATGAGCGCAGCATGGTGCTTCTGCCACTCAGGAGCAGCCAAGAAAACCGGTAAAAGCTCGGACGCAACAGGCACAATGGTGTTACCACCCAACGAAATCGCTAGCCTATCCAAACACTCCTGAGCAACACTATAATTACTCGTCTCACCGGCATCCTCATCCTCAGTAACTGCACTATGCCATACAGGATCATCCTCAACATCAAGCAACAATTTCATCAATATCCCAAACAACCTCTGAATAAACTGCGGCAACTTCCTCATCATCCCTGGAGCCCGCTCCCTCGCCTCCGCCAGCGTAATCACGAACTCAATCGCCAAATGCCTTGTCCCTTCCTCCAACGCCTCGGCCTCAGCAATCTGCAGCATTGCACCAACCACATCCACCAGCTGTCTACGCAAGAATCTCGGCTCTGTCCCCGCCAAATCGATCAACAACTCCAACGCCTCTTGCGCAGTCGCCTCCTGGCCGGAATTCAGCGCTTCGGTTAGAGTCTGCATCATCGGAGGGAGCAAATCCTGGAACCTATCGCGGTCGGAAGACGTGGTTAAACACTGAATAAAGTTAATCGTGGCGCTTAACGCCGCAATTCGAACATCGGCGGTAGTATTTCCGGATAAACACTGCAAAAACACGTTATGCAGAGTTGTGAGGTGAGGAATTAGGGTTTCGCCGATGTACTGCGACAATTGCGCGAAAATCAACAGCGCCATCTCTCGAAGCTTTGGATTATCCGAAGTAACGCACTGAAACATAAACGGTAACAATTCCGGCCATTGATTTTCCGGCACAATCGTCGCAGCGAGTTCCGAAACGGTGTCGCACAACTTCCGCGAAATCGTTTTAATATCCTCCGATTGAATACACGCTAACAAGATAGATTTAAGCGAGGACTGAGTTGCGGGAGCGAGTTTAGGGTAGATGAACGAGTCATCACGAGTTAGGAGTTTTCGGAGGAGAATAGCGGACATAGCGCGTGCCTCGGGATGAGGAGAGGACTGAGTCATACGAGCGAGTTGGAGGGAGAGCGAGTCAGGCTGGTGTTGTTTGCAGAGGTTGTAGAGTGACTCAGCGGTGGAACGCTGGTCGTTGTTGGTGGACATGAGATGAGAGATTAAAGTCTCGAAGTGAGTAGGATCGGGACCGAGAATCGCTGCCATTTGAGCGTGGTGTTGGTGAGTCAACTCGGACGCCATTGGAGGGAGGTGTGTGTGAAAGTGTGTTTGTTTTGCGCCTCGAGAGAAGTAGGGTTTTGGGGAGAGGGATTTTATTTTAGTAGGTATGTGAGGAGAAATGAGATGGAGGCGGCAAAGAGATTTATGTGAGAGGCTGAGACAAGGTTTTGTTTTTTGACAGAATTATTTTGCAGTCTTTTAGGGTGTATCCAACCCACTTGCCAGATATTAGCAACTCATCAATAATTTCCTTTTCTTTCCCGTCCAGAAAACAAATACGGAGCAACACAAATGAGCGTATTTATAATACGGTTTTTCTAACGCGAGTTAATAATCCTCTATCGACATGAGAACAACATAATAAAGAATCTCTCAAATTAATTTAAGTAAACTCCATATATTTTACCTAATTTACTCATTTATTCTCTTCCACCTCTCTAATTAATTATTTCCTTCCATTTATATTGACACATATTTTAAATTATTCATCTTCTATCAATTACCTCCTTCGTTTTTACTAATCTCTTCTCCATTAAAAACTGCAACTAAAAGCTAGTATCGTCAGTAACTTCTCGGCAGGCCATCGATTCCAATATCGTCTTGCCGGCAGGCCGTCTGTTCCGATACGGTTAATTCTCAGTTGATATATATAGAGAAAATCAATTTACGCTTTTACTCTTCATTTATCTCCTTCTCAACACGATTCAATTGGACACTGTCCGATTAACCGTCTTGGAAAACTTTACAATGGCAAAAGTGGTACATACTATTGGAAAATGGCTTAGGTTCAATTTTCGACGCCGAAAATTGAACCCTAAACCCTTATCTGGCCACCTATAACGTCAACTAAGTATAAGCTAGGGACCGTCGGAATGCCCATGGAATTGGAACTCACCCGTGAAAAGAGAAATGGCATGGCTAACCGCGTTATCTTCCCTACACACCAATCCCAAGTTGAACTCAAATTCCAAATTCAATTCAAAAATCAAATCATAAGTGGCATTCTTCTCCCCGTACCAAGAATGCTCCCTCACAGCCACAACATCATATCCACAAGGAAGTCCATAAGGAAGGTGTACGTATTTGTATGGGATAGAAGAGAAAGGTGTAGGCTGTGTCATGTCAACAAGGTCTATGTCTTGGAAGGGAGAGTAAAATAGCTGGGAAATATAGCTATATAAGATGTTAGAGGATGACCGTAATAATTTTTTTTTTGGTTACAAAGAGGATGACCGTAATAATGGAAACAAATAATATACACAGAAGGAAATTAATGATAGGATAGAGAAAATTAGCTTAAATCTGATGAGTTTCCTTAAATTAATTTGAGAGATTCTTTATTATGTTGTTCTCATGTGGATAGAGGATTATTAACGTGTGCCCTTAGGGCACGCGTTAGAAAAACCGATAAACAAATAGGGTTAGGTTAAGTATGTAGTAAACCGTGTAATTAATTCGTTTTTGGTTTACCCAGGTTTTTTTTTATTGGTGAAATTTGTTTTTTGTTTACCCAGGTTTTTTGGATTGGTTTATTCATCCATTGTGGTTTACCGAGGTGATAAAAAACAGGTATACAACAATTAAATTAACCGAAGCTGACATGGAGGCTGTTGTTGATGTCAATTGCCGAAAAAAACCGGATTTCTGAGGGTTAATGAGAGGCTTGCATTAGAGAAATTTTGAAACCACATTGTGCCAAATCAGCAATTTACCAAGATTCTTTTATATATATAATGATGGTCAATTGGAATCGACAAACAGGTCAATCGAGTCAAGTTTGAGTTGGGTATTTTCGGGTTTGCAATAATTTGGAGCATTTCAGACTTGAGGTATTCTCTTTCTACTTTTATCAAGTCGGGATGAATATTTGGGTCAAGTCATATTTATTCGGGTTATGAATCATGCCCGGGTTTCTCGATTTGGGTGACCGGTCGACTATGAATCGGGTTTTTCTATGAATCATTGAATCGTTATTAAATTAGCACCCAAAAACTAAAGGGAAATTCTATGATGTACCCTTGAGTTTTTGCGTTTCCATATTGTGTCCCTACCTTTTTTTCTATATTCTACGATGTACTCCTGAACTCTTTATTTTGTATAATAATGAGATCTTTCAACTCGTTCTTCTCTCGTTGTCTCTCACACAATCGTTCTTTAACCTCAAATCTCACCGATTAACATCATACTATCTTCTTTTATGATAATCATCACAAACTAACTTTAACCAATTACAAATTACCTTTTATATATCTTTAAAGAACTATAAAAACGATAATTTGTGAATAAATGGATGAGCTAATAAGTGTGTGGGCGTGTTAATGAGTGATTCATTAGTTGATCGATTACTTCACTCATTCAGGGGTACAATATAGAATTTCAAAAAGGCTGGGATACAACTTAGAAAACTCAAAAACATAGGAGTACACCGTATTGCTTTTATTATAAAGTAGAGTGTTTATAAGAGATTTGAATTCGTGACTTATTTTCACCATATTTCAGTCTCAACTAGGAATGTAAATAAGTTGAGCCAGCTCGACAAGACATCGGAATCAGCTCGGCTCGAGATCAGTCAAAGTGAGCTCGGATTAAGCTGAGCCCGAGCACACTAAGGCTCAAGCTCGTTATTTTTTAAAATACTTAATTTTTATCAATAATAATTACTTTGATTATAACGTTTTTATGATAAATTAATTAAAGTAAATATTATAATTAGTTTAGAAGAGAAAATCATGTAAGTGTTATATTAAGCTAATAAACCGGAAAAATACTAGGTTGACTTGAAATTTTTAACTTAAAAATTACGTTAAAAAAGGTACTCAAACAAAGCTTGAGCATGGATTTGGGTTCGTAAAATATCATATGAAACAATCCTGAGCCTTAATTTTGGAGCTCGGTTCAAGCTCGAGCTCAATGTTTACAATATAAGCCGAGCTTGATCATAGGTAAACTTGAGTTCGGCTCAACCACCTCCAAAACAACATTTCTAAGTTAAATTTCCCTTACGTACCAGAATCATAAACTCTTGAGAAGATCAATGTTAAACATCATTTCCCCAAGTCTTGAATACATAACACAACTTTTATTACCTCATTTAAAAAGTTATTAATGTGTGCCACCGGGTGGCGCCATTTCATTTTCCATAATACAAATGTCTCATCATCTTCTCTGCTGTTTCAAATCTTACACTATAGTCTATATATAATCATAAATAAATACTCATTTGCTTTTGCTAAACCCAAATTAAAAAAAATGAAAGGAAATTCAAGCAAAAATGAGATAAAAGATGATCTATGCGATGATAATGCAAATAGTATTATCAAGGATTTTAAAGGGTTAATCATATGCCTAAAACCAGAGGATGATGTTCCTCATCCAAGGCACCTTTGCTTTAAATACCCTTTTAACAAAACATCTCCCAAGCGACACTGTCCTAAGGTATGTTTCTAGACGGTAAACTAGTAATGCAATAACGTAAACTAGAAAAAAACAAACCCAAAAAGTTTTAACTTGAGTTTTCAATTTATCTTTGCTTAGGCGTGCGATTTCCCTTGCTAGCCCGCTTAGTTCCGCCACTAGAGTTTGTTACTTTAATTAAGCTTTTTATTACGGAGTATTTTCTAATGCTAATAATTGGTTAAACTTTATGAGTGACCTCCATGCAGTGTTACTGTTATGTTTGTGAGGAGATTGCACCTTGTAAAGCATGGAATAAGCCTACACAAAAACATTGTCAAGCGACGGAAATGGATGAGAAATGGAGATTACAGAGGCAACTCTTGAAGAAGCTCCCCGGAACAACCCTAACTATGGCACGTAAACTTTAAAATAGAATGAGATTATGAATTTTCATTCGGTTATACTTCATCCATCTCTATCATTTGTTTATATTTGATTGAAGTACCCCTCACTGAAAATTTAAAACGTAAACAAATGATTGGGACGGAAAGTTTTAGTATTGCATTAAGAGGTTCATATAGGTATCAATCCTTGAACAATCTTCGAAAGTCGGTAATAGATGGTTTCTGAATGATCAGTAAATGAAAATTACGCTGCTATTGAAAGAGTAAATTGTCAAATAAATTTTGAGGTAATAAATTGATCAAAATGCAGGCTCACCACAAGCTCTCTATAACTGCTGTGTTTGAACCTCCTGGTCAGTTTGTCCACGGATTTTCTGGTGGCTTAATTAGTAATGATAGCGGAGAATGGATGAGTGGCTTCTCCATGCGTATTCACAACAACATTTGTGCAGAGGACAG
>JAYMSF010001661.1:0-11579 GCA_036897335.1 Silene vulgaris
AATGTGGATTAACTCTAGTTTGCCACGTGTCGCAATGTAATTGGTTGTGTATGGAAAAACTCATACACCTCGTGTATCATCTTCCATGTATTACTATGTACTCTGTAATAAATCACTCTCAACTCTCGAGACATGCAGTAATTGTTTGAGAATTGCATTGCTTTAAAGATTCTCTCCTACGTTTCTTACTAAAAGTTCCTCCGTATATATTTAGGAATCAAGATCTTCTTGATGGTAGTCTATTTCTTTTTAACGGCACAGATCGTACTCTACCGTCATCCAACGACTCTAACTTTTTGCTTGAAAATAAAGATATAAAAGGTATAAGAAAAAACTGTTATTATATGATTGTTAGAGAATAATATAAAGAGGGTCCTTATGACCTTATATACATATGTTTGGTGGTTTAAACATTCGTTATATGTGCTTGCGTAACATGTTGTGCCAATATGGTTAATCTCATTAATCTCTTATATAAAAGTTAAACTTTACGGTTTGCATAGAAATGATAAGTTACACAAATAAGTAAATAACAACAATATGTAACTTTACTCAAATCATCAATCATCCTATCTCATAAGATTAAGCACCCTTTTTTAACAATAGAGCTATAAAGTTTCTAAATCCCAATTGGGGTATAATTTGGCTTGGGTCAATTTCACACATTCTATAACAGAATTTGGTCCACGAGACGGTTTAAAAACCCGGTTAATTAATGTTGAGCTTCGCCAATAATCTTATGTGTGAAATTTTACAATAATATAATAATATTTTAATCTTTCTTAAATAAAAAGAGAAGCTAGTTTACAAAGATTAGTGGTAGACTCCGTACCTAGCTTCATAACAAAAAAATGACAAATTGAAGATGCAAGTAAGACACTTCGTTCCAGACCATCTCTAGAAAGAACAAAACAATATGACAACGTTTAAAAAAACCAATAGCATTAGAAGAGGTGGAAATAATTTCAAAGAAAAAAAGAAGAGGTGAGACATGTCATATACACAAGAATAATTGCCGTAAAATTCGTAGACTGCATTCGAAAATCGACATTGGTATAATTTCGTCTTCTCGTTCTCCAAGGTTCATCTCCTCTAGTAATTTCGGCATCCTGCCAAAAAAATTACAAAATCAGATTATGAGAACTTAATTATATAATAGCAATGACACTAACATTGAATTGTAAGAAACATTCAAAAACAGCAAATGGAAGCAGAATTTATGGAGCCATCAAAATAATAGTATCAATAACAATGGCAGGACAAAGAGTATTTATACACATTCAATGCAATTATATACGATCTATACGTAGCGAAAAAATTAGAAATAGTATTTGATTAGAAGACTCCTTTTAGATTATTAGTCTTTATTTTTCTACTTTAATATTTATCTTCTTTATTCTTTATTTATTATATTATGAAGTTATACGTAGGGAAGGAGTTAGAAGTATTCTTTGATTAGAAAACTCCTTTTAGATTACTCAATATTTATCTTTTTTATTTATTTTATTAGTATTAACTGTAGCCAATGAAATCGCCCGGAAAAAACAGCCAATGAAATCGCTCGAAAAAAGCTTCCTTTAATAATATAGATAGATTGTTGTACATTGTGATCTTTATCATTATAACTTTGATTATATTGACTCGAAAATAATCGCAACTCATACATAATTCCAAACCCGTAATTGACTGGCCCAAACTAGCTTGAACCACACCAAGCCTTATTGACCCCTGATCTAAACTACCTTACCCTTTAAAAAGCGAGAACCACTAGTTTAGACGGCTCGTACAACAATTATTTGGAGGAGAGTTATATTCATATTTAATTTAACTTTTAAAATAGCGAGGAACCCATAACCGCTATCTTTAATACACACCGACCAGCCGTAAACGGAGTCCTAAAAAAAACACAAACATCACAGCTGTGAGAATCGAACTCGTCCGTAGTCTCCGTATTCCCCAAAACTACGGACTGCCAACCTCAGTAAACAACAACTACTACAAAAAGTCATCCTTTCTGTGGATGTGAAGCTCAAACAACAATAACAACAATGGCGAAGTGCGCAAACCCTAATCCAATCCTCACCTTCTCACACACTTCTCCGCAAATCACCCCTCGACTTTCCAACTTATTTACAATTCCTGCCACCACCGCTTCTAGAATCTTCCCCTCGCTTTCTCTTTCCTCCTCTACTTCCCACCGCAACAACCGCCGCTGCCGGCCGTTATTATCAGCCACCGCTTCCTCCGCCGTGTTAGACTCGGCGCCGTCTCATTCCGGCGATAAGAAGCTTCTTCTAGAAGTTAAGGATCTTACTGCTGTCATCGCTGAGTCTCAGCAGCAGATTCTTAATGGCGTTAATCTCAACGTCTACGAAGGCGAGGTTTGCGCTTTAATTTTAATTTGATCGATTTTGTCTTGTGAAGTTTTGATATTTTGTTATATGTGATTTGATGTGATTAGTATGTAATTGGATGAGATGGCGCGGTTAATTGTATGAATGAACATGTATTATATCATGTTAAGAAGTAATTTATCGATTTCGACAGTATTATAGCAGTATAGCTTCAAGAAGGAATTTGTGTTATTTCAGTTGAATTTGTCGAATTCGACAGTATTATAGCTTTAGGTGAGAATTTGTGGTATCTCAGTTGAATTCGTGGAATTCGACAGTATTATAGCAGTACAGCTTCAGGAAGGAATTTGTGTTATTTCAGTTGAATTTGTCGAATTCGACAATATTGTAGCTTTAAGTAAGAATTTGTGGTATTTCAGTTATAGCAGTATAGCTTCAGGAAAGAATTTGTGTTATTTCAGTTGAATTCGTTAAATTCTAGCTTTAGGTCAGAATTTGTGTTATTTCAGTTGAATTTGTCGAATTCGACAGTATTTATAGCTTCAGGTAAGAATTTGGGTTAGTTCAGTTGAGATTCTTTAGACTGATTTGATGTTAGCTGTAGATAGAAGATATGGTCAGGGATTCAGTCGGAGTTGATAGAATCAGAGGAATTATTGCCTCAGTGTGGATTAAGTTGCGTTTGCGAAGTTAATAGATTTGGAGGAATTATTGCCTCAGTGTGGATTAAGTAGTGTTTGCGATGTTAATGGATTCGGAGGAATTACTGCCTTACTGTGGATTATTGAGTGAAATCGAGGTTATTGTATGAATAACATGTATAGAATCATATCCAGAAATAATTCGACAGTATGTTAGGTTCAGGAAAGTGTGTGTTGGTTCAGTTGAGATTGGTGTAGTTTGATTTGATGTTAGTTGCAGACAGTAGATATGGTCAGGGATTCATGTGTATGTGTATATATGTTTGACTAAGCAGTGTTTGCCAAGTTAATGGAATTGGAGGAATTATTGGATTAGTGTGAATTATCGAGTTCTAGTCAAGCAAACTCGGGACTCAGTGTTATATCAAGGTCGATCAATAATATCGGAGCTCAAAATTTGAGACTATGAAAGCAGCATGAAACTGGATTTGGTGGAGAACTTTACTTTGAATCTTAGAAACTGAAACAAATTAGTAACATTATTTTAGCTTTAATTTGCTTATATGGCTGAATATGTTTCGTTTTTGGTAAAATGTCATGGTAGAAGTTGATTCTGGCAAATTTTAATATTGGCAGTTGCATCACATAATGGCTTATTCTGCCAATTAGATGTCACCATGGATAGTATACTACATGTTTCTAAACCAAGTTTATTCTCAAAATCAACCCCTATGCTACCAACAGGCATTGCATCCGAGGTTACTGGGAACAGATTATCAATTTGATATTAATCGTTTCGCCTATGGAGCCTCAGAATGCTGCGGCTTTGGCTCGTTTGTGATAGAAAGTCAGTTATTAGATCTTAGCTACATTCCACTTTTCATACCATTTTCTTTTCCTGGCTATTGCGACCTATGTTACCCAGATTCTTCATAATACCTCATGTACCCGTGTGTGGCGTTCAACACTAAGACATGGTATGACACTTGAACACGTTATATTAAGGCAAAAACATGTGGATTTATCATGACGATTTTGGACACTTGGGCACATACTCATGTTGGATACCTCTAAATTAGTAAGAGTAATATGGATCATCTAAATGCATGAACAGTTAACCTCCCTTCCACTCATAGAGTTTTGTTTGAATGTTTCTCCGATGAATGGTTTTCTCTACGTAGTCTTACTTCCGATTTCTGATTATTGTTGGATCAACATGTTTGAATATTTGTATATATGGCGATATTGTTTCAGAATCATCCATAGTAATACTCATTAGAGTTATTTGGTTCTGTAGTTTAGTTATCAATGTGCTCTCTATTGCTTTATCAATTGTGGGTTGGTTTTTCAGCAAAACTCGTTTGACACAAACTTGTATATTCTTTTGTATCACTGAATGATTCTCTTATTGCTGTAGGTACATGCCATAATGGGGAAAAATGGTTCTGGCAAAAGTACATTTTCCAAGGTTAGTGGTTTCTTAATTGTATTCTTTCATATACCCCTTTTAATTACCAGAAGTTAAAGTCTAATGTGCTTCTTGCTGGATATGTTATTGTCGGCCGGAACTTCAGGAACGAGTTGCTATACAAACATGCTGGCACTTCTATTTTGATATATTAACCTACAAGTTCCTCAAGTATTATTTGATGTGTAGTGTCCATAATTTACTGCTTACTATTCACGAGAGTTCAGTTGAGAATCTGTATTTCTTCATTTTCCCTATTGGCTTTTATGATGTCACTGGGGAATTTGCAATCCGTCAGCTGCGTTTTATATATTGTATGATGCCAATTTTCGCAATGTTTTGAATGATCAATTAAGCAGCCTTGCTGTATTATGTAGGTTCTTGTTGGACATCCAGATTATGAAGTTACAGGAGGAACGGTGACTTTTAAAGGTCAAAACTTACTTGAGATGGAGCCAGAGGACAGGTCTCTGTCAGGGATTTTTATGAGTTTCCAGTCACCAGTTGAGATACCGGGAGTGAGCAATTCAGAATTCCTAAATATGGCATATAATGCACGACAAAGAAAGCTTGGTCTTCCCGAATTAGGCGTTATAGAGGTACTCAATACATTTTGAACTGATATATGAAAATATTAATTTAGTTGGCTTACAATTTATGGAAATATTAATTTAGTACTGGGATCTTTTCTTTACCTTTTGCAGTTCTTTCAACATGTATACAGCAAGCTTAAGATGGTGAACATGAAGGAAGATTTTCTAAACAGAAATGTCAATGAAGGTTTTAGTGGCGGAGAAAAGAAGCGCAATGAAATATTGCAATTAGCGGTATGTTTCAATTTTTCTGCAACAAATATTTATAAAAAGCTTGCGGTGAAGGGATTGTTCTGGTATTTTTTTTCATCGTAGATCATACCTCTTCCTGAGGGTAATGTGTAATAGATTTTCACACTCAAAGAATAACAAGGCTTATAATGAAGCATGGAATGAAAAACATTTAATATCTACTACTCTACTAGTGTCTGTTATTTTTTTAAAAACGAAGCGATTCCCGATCTTTCCATTACATGTGTACACTGCTCTTAGTAGGACAGAGGTCTAGTCCTGTTTAACTTACAATGGACTAGTGAGTTATGGTGGAACCCTTCCCCGGATCCTCGCTTTGCAGGGACTCCATCGTGCACTGGGCTGCCCTTTGGACTAGCAAGTTATGGTACTATCTGAGATACAAGTCACGTTGTATTTCTGCATCTAATGACATCTCTATGATCCAGGTTTTGGGAGCTGACTTGGCAATACTAGATGAAATTGACTCTGGGCTAGACGTAGATGCGCTCCAGGATGTAGCAAAAGCAGTCAACGTACTGTTGACTCCAAGTAACTCTGTGTTGATGATTACTCATTATCAGCGTCTTCTAGACTACATAAAGCCATCGTATATTCATATCATGGTAAGTCAAGAAGTTATGAATTTATGATCAGTGTGTGTTGTATATTGTAAATTCATAAAACAACAAATCAGCAATGTTACGTGGTGCCTCAACTACGTAGGGGGAGGGGATTATATGCTCTTCATACGGACTTCTATGTTGAACTAGATCATACTGCCGTTCACTGAATTAAGTTGTAGTCTATAGGATGAAGATTGCATGGAGATAGTATTCTACGGTCGGAGGCTGCAATTTCATAGTCACAGTTTCAAAAGAAGCCCTACTGACCTAAACGGCCGATACCTGGTTAATATTTACTGATATGTGAAGGACCTTTATAAGTAGTCATAAACTCATAATGGCGGATACATCCTATACTTTGTCTTTATTAACCGCGACAGCAGATCCTTGGCCGGTATATAAGTATATAACCAACACAACCAATACTAGAATCATACACTGCTATGACCAATGAAGAACAAGTCCACCCACTCCAAAAAAAGTTATTTTCACCCCTCAACCCCCAATTTTACATTGGCCATTGATGATTCTAACTGTTTATTCTTTGCTCTCAGGAAAATGGAAGAATAGTGAAGACTGGAGATAGTTCCCTTGCTTCAAAACTTGAGAAGGGTGGCTACAAAGCATTATCAGCTTCATGAGATCTTATTTCAGATGGTATTACATGCTTTTCTCCTCTTGTTTTTGCGTTGACATGGACATTAAGGGTACACATTTCCTAAAAAGTTGAATCAAAACTTGAACGTTTGTCTACTTTTTGTGATTTCTGTCAGGCCTGGTGTTGGATCTGTTTGATGTTGCTACCAATTTGTGATAACACTTGTGATGTAAATGACTTGCTAACATCTTTTTTAAGATTAAAAATACAGGGTTTCTCATAACACGGTCATGTAATCTCATTGCCTGCTTAATAATGATTTTGGTTTTCCTGGTTTTAAATTAAAAAATACTTCGTATATGGTTTTTGTTAGTACGTAAATTGTACTCGATTTTGCAAAGTGCTGCCCGAGTGTCTTTTGCCCAGCACTGCCTAAAACTTTAATTTCTCTATCATTGTTTAACCAATGATGTCTTGCTTTACTGTTAAAAACTGAGGCTTTACCAATATTCCTTAGACTCTATTTGTAAAAGCGTCATCAAAGGCTATGACTCGGGCTTTTAATTTATAGATAGATTGTACGTTCAATCCCGCTCCCTTTGTATTGTACTTGTGTGTGCTTAATTCACACCTTAAGAGCTTATTCTGACTAGTTTTTTTGTCCAGAGGAGTTGCTTGTTGGCGGCGATCTTCAGTTGTGCTGTACAGAAGAGGGCTTTACCAAATTTTGTAGGCTGACGTCCGATGGGAGAATATATTATCAAAGTCGTTCTGCCTCTTGCAGTTGCCCTAGTACCATCCTATTTATATTTGGTGGATTTTTATACTGCAAATTGATTAATGTAGGTCTTTCTATTCTTGCTGTATGAACTGTAGCGTAGACGGTGGTATTCGAAAAACTTCACTTTGCCTGTTAATTTCATTCATTTGCCTTTGATCATGGCACACGAAAATCGGTTTGTGGTTTGTGCTATGATTCTATGAATTGAATAATAAAGAGTTGACATCGTTACAATGTCATGACAACTCGTAGGTCGTGCGATCAATACGCAAAGCACCATCCCGGATCACACTAGCTAGGTAATTAACCATATAACGAAATTGATTGATTAGAGGAGATGGCTAAGTACTGGACTGCTAAAATGAATTAGCCATGACAGAACATTAAAAAAAGTTTCACTTAAATTGTTGTGTGAGTCTCAATTGTATGAGTAAGATCATTTTCTTCTTTTAGACCAAAACTATTTAAACTGAAATGAATTAGACTTGACTTATTAATGAACAATAATAAACATGATTGAAGTGAACATGAAATTAACACACGAGTAATTATCATTTGATAATGCCATATCACGGTATTGAGCGAGACCAAACGTTTCGAAGCCGATTGTATCATTGTGAGCTACTGAGTATCTTGACTCCTCGAGCACATTTCGGCTACCCAGTTGGTCTCACTTTAGACGGGTCATTTTGGTTTAAAATAAATAAAAAATATGATGAGATTTTGTAACCATTTGACAATCAAATGTGGTTATGTAACCACTCTTAAAAAACAAGGTCGATAAGCTGTAAATACTGGCTAACCATTGTGATTACATTTATTAAACAATCACAAAATCCCGTCTTATTTTTTCAAACCAAAATGGTTTCTGAAACAAGAATTTGGGTAGGCTACCATAGCAAGATTAGCAGGATTCTGAACTCGTACCAGGATTAGCTTTTTCCTTAAAAAACAAATTACCAGAAATAACTTCCAAAGTCTCACCATCTGGTAAATCTCCTTGATCTTGGTTCCATTTTTGTACTTCGGCCCTTCACAATTTCTTTGGTTATCTTACTTCTAGAAAGAATTATGTAATTCCTTGCTCGTTGATATTCAATTACTTACTCTTTCCGTCTCATTCATTTATTTACCTTTCAAATTCATTGCGCGCGAGTATTTTAATCAATGGTAAACAAATGATTGGGACGGAAAGAGTATTTGTTTGATGTTTTTGTAATTCTTGCCTGTTGATTTTTAATGAGTTACTCTCTCCATCTCAGTCATTTGTTTACCTTTCATATTCATTGCATGCGAGTAGCCGAGTATTATAATCAAATGTAAACAAATGATTGGGACAGAGGAAGTATTTGTTTGATGTTAATCGCTCTTCAATTCTTCATATATTATTGATATTTCAATGGACATTTTTGTTTGTGAGATTAGAGCTGTTATTTCTTGCCACTGGTACACCTAATGTTTCGGATGATGGTTCATGTTTTACCCGACCCAACTCATATTTGATTATGTAGCTGTGCTATTCTTATTTCATTTCACCTTGTGGGTTGGATGTACGCAATTTTATACCTGCTTTACATAAGAGGCGGTTTCCGGATGATGCATAATGTATTAATGTATATTGCAGTGTGAATTGCGTTGGTATTAGTGAGTCATTTTGTTTTATCCCGGCATAATTCAGAATTGAGGAATAGTGAGTCTTCAGCTCAATCAGAATGGAAATAACCTTGTTTGTTGTTCGTGTTGGTTTGGTGAAATTTAATACACGTATTTACCGATGATTAATATCTGTAGCCGATGTTGAACAAAGTAGCTTCTTGGTAAATTAGTTATCTTCATCCATTTAAGAAGGGTGGATTGGCAAATTGATCCCAATATGCATCATCTCTTTTTTACGAGGCCTTATCCAGTTACCCTTCTTGAGATTTGCATACCTTTTGATTTTATTTCAGTGAAACTTGGTTATGTTGATCAATGCTCTTGCATAATTAGACAATCTTCTGAATTCTAGCATGTCCAAATTTGGCAGTCACTAAGGGCAACACTATGAACCGGCTTAACTGTGCAGCGCGTCTCATGCTGGTTTCAGATCTTGACTATACAATGGTCGGTAATGTTTAACCTCGTTATATTATTTGAAACTAATTTCTTTCAGAAAAAAAGATCATAATTTTTTTGGCTATGGGTATTGTACTGATCACAGGTTGATCACGATGATCCTGATAATGGTGCTCTGCATAGATTCAACTCATTGTGGGAAGCATATTATCGCCATGATTCCTTGCTAGTTTTTTCGACTGGAAGATCTCCGACTAGTTACAAACCGTTGAGGAATGAGAAACCTTTGCTAACTCCAGATATAACTGTTATGTCTGTGGGGACTGAAATTGCTTACGGTGATTCAATGGTGCCTGATTATGACTGGGAAAGATCTTTGAACCATAAGTGGGATAGGGAGATTGTGACAGAGGAAACCGCCAAGTTCCCTGAACTAGTTTTCCAGGTCTCCTCTTTCAGCATTAATCATTAAAATGTTTGTTCTCGTAAAAAGTATACAATAGCCATAATCCCATAATTTCGCGAACCATTTAATGTATGCGTTGCTGATCACAAAATGTTGAATTCAGTCTGAAACTGAGCAGCGCCCTCACAAGGTGAGCTTCTTTGTGGACAAAGCTAAGGCTCCTCAAATCATCAATCTTCTTCAGGCACGCCTCGTGGCACGTGGGGTAAGATACTGAAAACTGAGAACAATACTTTAAACATTACTCCACCCATCCCAGTCAACTGTCTATGCATTCCTAAAGGAGTCTCGATCAATTGTTTACACTTCCAGTTTTCCACTGTGGGACTGTGGGTAAATTTTTGTGATGTGATTGACAGAATTGCCCTCTTATTTTCTAACCAACAACCTTTGTTATTGGTGGACCACCAATCTGTGTCATTTTTTCAAGTAAATAATTCCGAAACACTCTCGTTCTCATTTCCTTGGTTTTTGTGCCAAGAGCAAAGTAAAACAGTTGAATGGGAAGGAGGTAGTATCTCCTAATGTTTGGTTCGGTCTCTATTCTCTAAGATTTTAGAGCCTTTATTACCTTACTTTGTCAATGATATTGCTGTGAATAATCTTATTGCTCAGTTAGATATTAAAATTATTTATAGCGGTGGCGAAGCTCTGGACGTATTACCTCAAGGAGCGGGCAAAGGTCAGGCTCTTGCTTACCTGTTGAAGAAATTTCAAGCTGATGATAAGTACCCCATAAACACGCTTGTATGCGGTGATTCTGGAAATGATGCTGAATTGTTTACCGTTCCTGGAGTATATGGTGTCATGGTTAGTATTGAAGGTTTTTTATAAATTCACTTCATGAGTTGTGTAGTTCTTTCTCTACATGACGAGGACGATAACCTTCCTTAACAAGTATTAGCTCAGTGCCTCAGTCTGTTAAATTTGCAGGTCAGTAATGCACAAGAAGAGTTACTGGAATGGCATGCACAAAATGCAAAGAACAATGAAAACATAATCCATGCATCTGAAAGATGCGCTGCTGGTATCATGCAAGCCATTGGTCATTTTGATCTCGGCCCTAGTTCATCACCAAGAGATGCAGTTGATTTATCTCAGTGCATGACCGAACATATGAATCCAGGATTTGAGGTTGTAAAATTTTACTTGTCTTGTCAAAGATGGCGACACGGGGATGTGAAAAAGTCTGGCGATTTCTTCCACAACTTGAAATCACACTTTGTATGTCTGCTAGAATCTTTTTCAGCTCGAAATAATTACTTCTCATAAAAAACGGTCAATCCCTACCAATATAATGTGATAGGGAGCAACATTTCATACTAGTAATGGTGTGTGAAAAATGTGTGTTCTTCATCTAGCCATGGAAAGTCAGACAGTGTACAAGTTCAGTGTCTCCAGATGTCATTTAAGAAGGAATTTAAAATGAATTAAAATTGGAAGAATGATTGAAGAAACTACTAAACTAATGATGACAAAATATTTTACTTTGTCGGACTTCAACTTATGGCCTTGGGGAGATATGGGCTGGGATGTTATTGCTGATTGCGCTAGGGTACGCTTTATTCAGAATGAGTTCATTCTCTTAACCTGTTTAGTGTGCAGCAACCAAAGATGTTAGTCAATCGTCTCAAAGAGTGTCTTAGAAATAGGTTGGGTCATAGGAAATATGAAAATTGTAAAGCAAGGGATGTAATTTGGTTACAAAGGTTATTAGCATAAGTATGAGTAAGATGTAAGTTCTATGGATATGGTGTAATGGTTTT
>JAYMSF010001662.1:0-11579 GCA_036897335.1 Silene vulgaris
GTATAGGCTCGGCTTGTGCACAACCTTACATCACAATGTTAACTGTTAAGCGATTCCCAAGTGTGAGAACAATTGGAAGGGGGTTGCGAGAGGTCACAAGCAACAAAAAGAATTGTAACAACTACTGAAGCAATACAAAAAACATTTTTTTGCGACGTACAAACAAATCAAAGAACAGATCTATGTAAATAAAATTCTTATAAGAGTTGACAATAGTATTATCACAATACATATTATTAATTATTAATCATGTAAATTCGGCACAAATTGCAAGAAAATGACATGAAATGATTTGCTTAATGGTTGAACAAAGCAACAAAGGAGAAAACCAAAGAAGACGCGACAATAGCAGCAGAGACTGGCATGGAAAATGCAGACCCTGTAGCAGCCGGAGGCTCAGCAGATGGTGCTACAGATGGAGCCATGCCTGCATCTATTCTCGAGACTTCAACCGCCAACATCACTACTACGGCAACTGCCATGATGAGCAATGCGTTCACTTGCGCCATGCTTAAAATTTTTTCTCGAAATAATGTGTATAGCAACTTAATGACAAACGAAGTTGTGAGAATGTTTGATGAACTAGAGCGATAAGAAGGCGATATATATACAGATTAAACAGGCCTGCAAATGCAAGAATTATGTGCACATTCAGTGTATAAACGTGTAAGCAAAGCTGTTTGGCTGCAAATCTGCAATTGATTGTGTTCTTTTATTTCTTTCCTTTTCAATATGTTTATACAATCAATTATGGAAATATTATGATCAATTGTTTAGCTGTCATTTGATTTTGTTCTTTATTTAAACTTTTTAAAAATAGCAGTCAACAGATGCGATTTATTTTGTTACGAGGTAACTAATAAGAGAGTTGAGATTTGAGAAGCAGTTCCTGATTCACTGCAATCCTATGCTAAGCAATTGATTGTCGGATTTTATACTCACAAAATGGTTCCAAGTTTCTAACCTTCAAATTTTGAACCGAATGTATCCCAGTCTTTTCGGTTTAACACTAAACAAAATCGAGTAGAAAGACAGAGTACTCCATGGATCTGCTCTGCTAAACATATGGAATATGTGGATCCATGGAAATATAACTTAAACAGATTATGATCAAACATAATCCAATCCATATGCGCGTCCGTTTCATTTCATCACGGGATCAAGTAGGATTCACTCACTACTTAATGCTAGTTTTCATACGATTTAGTTTAAGGAAAATACAAGCCAAAACTGAAAACGAGTTAGATATGAATGGTAAAATATTTTCATACCCATAATTTCATTTACAATTCGCGACACTAAGGATTAAAACCAATACTTAACATGAAATAACGAGTCCTTTTAACGAGTGAATCCAATTTAACGTGTCTTTTTACTTTATTTCTATTTTCAATGTGTTTCAAAAGCCAAAGAATAGAAATCATTTGCATCTTTCCAATCAAATTCCAACACTAAATCGTGGTGAAGACGAAGGGTATCTAAATTTAGGTGAAGACGAAGAGAATCTAACTTTAAAACTGCTCCAAAACTAGGCAAATGGCTTCTAAATCAATATCACCCAACTACATGGGGTTGCTCTCAATATAGTAAGAATAAGTTGGCACATCATACTTTACTCCAAAAAAACCGAAACACCCAAAGTTGACAATGCTGATAACTTTCCCTAAGCAGTAAGCACTATACTGATCAATGTTACTCGGTACCACTTGGCCATTAGAATAACTGTAACAAAATGCATAATGAGTCAATAGGGCTCCCAAACTCGCAAACTTATACGAGACGGTCTACCTCGCAACTCTTACCAATCTTTTCTGATACAAGACTGGCTCATTATTCCCTAAATTGCGGAAACTTCATCTGGCCTGATTACCATTCCGACAACTCCTAGAAATCTGCGTATTTCAAACTCAGATTCCCCAGTTCAACAGTCCTCTAGAACAAGATTGTACCATGCTATAGCTATTACATAACAAACTTATACAGCCGAGCATTTACCTTCAGAAGATTCATAAGCCTCTCAAACAGACAGGCTTGCACATGTCAGTAGATACATGACAATTTTACCCATTCAAGAAATTTCAAGAAATAAGAGATAAGCAAGCAACAAAGTAACGACTAACTACGCTAAATGAAGAAATGTTTCGCTGCATCAAAATTTGGCAGCTTTTCTTATATACGGCGGAAAAAAAGAAGGTAAATGTCAAGACGATAAATTAAAGAGCAAAGCACATACAAAGTGGCTTCAACTTCATGTTCACAGATCCAGCCTCCACAATCTGGATGATTGAATGGGAAAGGACCGTGTATAAATTTTAATGGTCTATAAGAGGTCGGTCAATCCACCAGTATCCATTCAGTGCCTTTGCAATCAACCACCTGCTTTATGAGGGTCAAAATATCTACATAGAGGAAATGGGTCACCGCTCACTGCCCATTTATCTGCATCGGCACAAACCCTAGCAATTGACCAGGTAACAAGAGCTTCTGCCCATCTTTGGTCGACTGAAAGAGCACAAACAATTGGTTAGCAAAACCACCAAACAAAGAGTATTGCACTCTCTGGTTAAAGTGTCCTAGTACTAGGCTGACCAAGGGTAGAAAAACATTTGTATTTACGAAACATCAAATTTTATTTTACACTCGTATTAAAATGAGGATGAGCATATTTATGTCAAGAATTACTCAACTTGAATGTCTTTGCATCTAAAAGCTTAGGCTTAGAGTTAATAGGTTATTCTTGCTTATCAGACCACCCTAAAAATCGATGTGCGACTGTGTAAGCAAGAATAAGGAAAATTGCAAATTTAACATTTAAGCTCAGTTTATTTTACCTCAACTTCCATGAAGACTCCACACACTGTACACCCCATACAGATATTATCCTTGCCATGAACGTTGCTTAAAGCTAAGCCTCTCTGGGTCCCAGCCACCATCAGGTTCTTTCCTCTTCAAAACACCGCCTTCCATAGAATATAAACTTGATTGCTCATTTGTTAGAGCAAGTGGACCCATATTAGACATGGGTCTCGACAGACTGCGCAACGTCTCATCTCTACCTTCTAAATCTGGACCTGCATTGAGATCTAAGCCCTGCCTTCCCCATTTTTGAGCATTGTCCACAGTGACCGTATTGCTAACATCTGAAAGACCAACAACATAAGGCCGAGGATACTGGGAAGGAACGTTCAGGGCACTTCCTACTAATTGAGAACCAACTGCAGGGATACAAAGTCGTCCACCAGAAGAAAGATCCATAAATGCAGTTGATCCACCTGGGAGAGAAGATGACGCCAAGGGTAAGCTGGTACCGAAGGGGAAAACTGGGTACTGAAACTGTGCAGAAGGAAAAGGAACGGCAGGAGAAGACAAAACCGGACCCCTATACATATCTGGGTGAAATGTCATGGGGCCTGCCGGCCCAGCCCACATTCTGGGTGGGCCACCAGCGGTACCAGCCATAGGGAAAGGCTGTACCCTATCAGGCAAACCCGCAGGAATGGATATGGCTGAGAACGGGGTACCAGCACTATACCATGGGTTGATGGTCCCCATTTCAGTACAGTTAACTTGTAGACCAACAGAAGGTTGAGTGTAGATATTAAAAGGTAAATGTGTGTTAACAGGCAGAGAATCAACAGTAGCTTCATCGGCTGATGGCCCGTTATTCAAATCAAAGTCTCTACGACCACTATCACTGTTGGAGGGAGCGCTTGATGATGATAATCTTATTGTGTGAAGTGGCATGTCAAATCTATGAATGGGTGGTAAAGGCTGACCCAAATCCAGAGCCTCATCAACTCTATTCAGATCTAGGTCCAAGGCTCCACCATTACGTCTAGAAGCGACACCTGTAGGTCTATTATTCGTCTCAAACAAATCCTTTTTGCTTGTTTGGAAATCATTAATCTGACATTCCATGTCTTCCATAATCCTTTCATCAGCCACATTCAGGTCAAACTCTAAGCGTGCCCGACTTTGTTTCTCATTATTAGCATCCGAAATATGTTCCTTATTTGCACAAGGAGAGATTTCAGAGACCTTCCGAGGTTCAGCTGGACGAAATGCACTTGTGGCAGCTGATCCTCTCCATCCAAGTTCCCCTCTATTTCTGAGCAGGTCCTCAGGAGGCAAAAAAGGCCCTTTTGCAGCAGCAGCCACTGTAACTGAAGCAGGTAGACCAACAGATGTGGAAGCAACCGAACATGAAGGCAATTGACAATTCAAACGCCCATCTGCAAAGGTGCTTGGAAGGTCTCCATCTTTGCTATCATCTACATCAAATCCTTCATTTAAATCAAATTCAAGCTTCCTATCCGTAAAAGAGCTTCCCATAGAAGGCGAAGAAGGCTTCGTAACAGAACGATTCTCACCCTCTGCATCGTCACCTTCACGAGCAGGTAACTTAGAGTCTTTAGAATAAGAACCCAGCTCTTTATTCTGAGCAAGGGAATATGAGTTCATTTTTGAAGTATGAGCAACAGGTGTGTCTTTATCGACAAGATCTTCCTCATTACCCTTAATATTCTGGTCAAAGGAACCTGAATCAAGTACAGAAATTTCTTTCTTCTGAAGGGTCAGAAGACCATCCTCCCCATAACCCTTAATACTATGATCAACATCATCTTTCAGATCAGTGAACTGTCCTGGTAGTAAGTCGTTTACACATGATGAAACCCCACCTTTTTCAGCTCTACCCACAGATTCTATAGCCTTCGCAGGAGACCACTTATTTATTACACCTTTACTTTCCCGCCCTTCCGTTAGATCATTCTTCTCGTCAACGTTTGCTGACGAGACTGGGACTTCTTCGGCAGATCTTTCAAGATTTTCTTTCTTCAAAGAATCATCACCAATTTTGTTTTCAGTAGCCGAAAAGGTAGCAGTATCGTGAGGTGTACAAACATGAATATCCTTTTTAATTGGTGGCTTTGACTCATGCCCTTGATCTGAACCTTCACTAGATGCAACACGAGTAGGATCCGCAGAAGGTACTATCCCAGAACCATTAAGCTTTCCACCAGATCTAAAACATGAGTCTCCATTGGGCAGCAGATGCTTGCCACCTTGCTGCTCGTGTTCTGAAACACCTAATGAAGTTTTTTGTATCTGGCCCTCAACATCAGCCGAAGCTTTGGACTGATTTGGTTCTCCAAGAGAAACCTCAATGTCGCCATTTAGCTTTGTCCTAACAGGGTACTCACTGCAGAATCCCTCTGCCACAGAAGTGCTCCTCTGAGGCGAACAAACAGGTGAAGGTGCAGTTGACTTTGACATTTCCCCAGCTGCAACACTTGCCAGCAGATTCATACCAACTACGTCTCCGGCTGACATAGGTAGCTTAGATTCCGAGTACTTGACACAACTTTCAATTAATGCATTTATGGAGCTTAATGAAGGATCATGCAAGTCACTTTTGGATCCTGACCCAGTTTTTTGGGCATCAGTTAAATTTCCAGCTTCACCACCAGCCGGACAGTGTCCAGAATCTAAAGCAGATGGTAAACCATCAGTTTCATCACATGCAGTTGCCACATCTTTGAGCTCATTAATTTGCCAGGACTTTGTGCTCATGTCTAAAACGTTATTATTCCGATAACCATCAGTTTTTTCCTTTGAATTACATTCTGATTGACCAAGCTTATCGGGAATCACAGGGGACGAAGCTCTACTGTTCATAGATGAAGGATCTTCAAGACACCCTCCATTAACATTTTGACCAGGAGTACGTCCTCGATTACTAATTCTAACTATTAGCTTGTGATTGTTACTGTCAGCAACAGGGATATCACTAGCCTTTTCGCATGATGGGGGTTGTGAAAACTTTTCCGAAGCAGATATTCTTGTCAAGGAAGAGTGTTTTAGTGATCCACCTTCCCGGTGAACAGTGGAAGCAGTTACACTATTAAGGCCGTTAGCAGCTTTCCTATGCCTGGAAGCACTTCCAGTACTCTTGTTCAAACTTGCTGAACCTGAATTGGAGCTCCTCGCATCCTCCTTAACAGCAAGGCCCAAATTTTTGACATTGTCACTAGAACAATGGCTGTTTGTCTGCGATTGGCTAGAACTGCTGCTTTTTTCATCCTTTGCTGCTGATAAAGGACGCTCTACGCTACCACTAAAAACAGAGGTGTTTAGATTCCCATCTCTCATGTTGGCACTAGTAGATGTAACAGAAGATGGTAACTTCACAATGGCTGGAGATGCCGATGCACACTTGGCAACTTCTCCCTGAATTGATTTAGCTGGGGCTGATTTTGACGAAGAAATATGCAAAGGAGAGTTCTTCATGACGGCGTCAGATGCACTGGAATGCCTTGTCACACCACAAGATCCTTCATTCCGCACTCTGGCTGGCCAAGAAACACCCTGACTAGTAGCTGACCTTGAATCATTACCACTCATCTCCGCCTGAACACGTTTTTTCCATGTATCAACTAAACTCCTTGCTTTTTTGTGAATTTCTGAATTTCTGTGTGATCTCAAAAGATTTACAGATTTTCCAATGTTGCACATCTGCAATGCATTAAGATTAACAGGGAGTCTCTCCAAGGCACGAAGCAGAGTCCGAAGAAAGTCCACCACTAATTTATCGTGATTTCTAGGGTTATTGGAGTCCCCAATCTTGCCCTTGTGGACTTCCCGGAGCCATTCATCCATGATAGTTAGACCTCTAAGCTCTACAAATCGATTAAGGCAGTCATCCTTGTCAGTGGCAGCTATAACGCCAGCCAACAGGGACCGACATGGTATATCTATTCTCGTCTCGGATTTATCAGAGTGCATGAGTTGAACTAGTCTTTCTACTGCTTTAGAATCTACAAGACTACCATTCTCAGTTAATTTTGTGATTTCCGACTTCAGCAATAATTCTGGGCTCATGCCACTGGACTCTCCATCATTTACTTTAGAAGAATACTCACGTTTCACAAGCTCAGAACCCTGATCATTTCGTTCCCTTTTCTTTCCTTTTGACTGAGTATGAAAAGCACTAGTACTGTTCTGCACACTGTCAGGACTGTGTTTTAGCTGTGACGTGGACGTCGATGTTGACGTTGGACTATTCACTGGTTTTGGCGAACGACCCCCTTGCTGCTGAACTGTTGCATGCATTTCTAATTGTGATTTATGTAACAACTGATCTACTTCTTCCCGCCGACCCTGAAGAAATCAAATAGATAAACTACCACAGATTATTTTTAAAATCTTCGAAATTGGATTTTTTAAGAACCATGCGAAACTGACAAGGCACTCACATTTTTAAAGTCTCTATCCGTTAGCCACCACAAACGCTTGTTTGTAATATCATACACTCGTCTACAGACGAATGAGGATACTCCTGGTGGCAGTTCAACACCTTTAGGCAAAAATGCAACTTTGCAAGGATGTAAAAGTGACGCAGCTGGAATTTCATCCCGATGAAAAGAGTAGAAAACTTCGTTAGGCGCAGCTTCTATGGCAACGCCTTTCGGAAGTTGGATGTCTGCAGGCCGATAAAGCCAAGTCACACCTAGCTGAAATAGAGTCTCCTTGTCAGACCCCAATGAATGAATTACCCCTATGAAAGGAGGGGACTGTTGTTGTGGTTTGAAGAGAGCACAATCACCAATGCTAATTTCCTGTGCAAAAACATCAATCCTCACATCAACCTCACAACATATGATATACAAGTCATCTAATAACTATATATTTTCGTTCCGTAACAGGTATGCTATATGTAGGCAGCCTCTGAGGGGAATATGAGAAGGCAGGCTCGTAGAAAGGTTAAGTTTGAACAAGCATGACATGAAGAGTGCCATGTTCAAAATACACAATATCTCTGTAGTCTGTAGTTAAAACAGCAGTTGAATACATAAATTTTCTGCAATATTTTGTGAAACTAAAGATAGATACACAAGATCATCGATAAAAAGTAGTAGCATCACAAACTTCATAAGTCTACAAGTTAATAGAATTTAATGCGGCTGCTAAGCTGCTTCTGTTCTCCAGCCAGCTAAAGCTATGCATTTGACGTAAAAAAGCAAAGAAAATTTAGCAGCTCGCTGGTATACAGAACAGAGCCATAATTTAGCAGCTGATAGCAATAAAAAAAAAAAGAAAAAAAAAAAAGTTCCTATGATCTCTGCAACCTCTAGTCTAACAGATTGCTATTTTATGGACGAACTCGGACGTACCCCAGAAAACAGCCAGAATTTTGTAAAACTGGTGTAGCAAGTTGATTTACTTTGTCACTATCTATTGTTTCTTGCATAAGTCGATGTAAATATCCAAACGGGTGCAACATATAAATCCCTTGTTATCGAAATCCACCAAATATTCTAAATGTTCTCCCTCTTCAACCAGTTTATTCGTTCTATTCCATCCAGAAAAGCCACAAACCCACAACTCCCACAATCTACACTCAATATTTTCATCATTTTTTGACTACGTAAATCATATTACTTCCAACATTTCCATTTCCAATAGAGCAAAGGACTCGCTATTCTTTGGTTCCACGTCTGAAATACAACAAATGGCTCACTAAACTGGTCCAATTTTTATTTTCTATTTCAAAGTAGCAGTCCTTCAATACAATTCTTAACGCAATTTTCATTCAGTCACTTAAAAACCGCCGCCCTGTGTCGTTAATTAGGTGTAAGGCTGCGTTCATCAGACTCCCTACCTAGCCATTTGCAGACCCCCTCGAGCCATAACGCTATTGTCGTATCGAGAACTGAATTCGGCCATCAAAACTTACAATTAACCATAAATAACCATAAAAGAAAACATTTTTAATCGAAATTCGATCGAATTAGCCCATACAATCAATTAATTAATCAATCAAATGAATAACTTTATCAAATGAATCAATCATACAATCAATTAATCAATCAATGGAATTAAAAATTCAGAAAAATACCTTCAAAAATGAACTAATTCCAGAAACATCGGAATCAGTAACAGCTGCAACAACGCGACGAGAATGAACAGACGAAGGGACGGAAACCATGCGTCGATTCCTCTTACTATTCTCACGTTTTCCCCAATTTTACTTCCTTGAATCAGCATCAATAATCTCAGAAACCCTAATTAATCCTCAAAATCACCAAATTCAATCAACGAAATCAACATAACATAAACCTAATTCGACCCAGTTATATAAAAACACAACGAAACCCTAGAAAATTAAAACCCTAATTAAAGGATGTAATTAATTGAGGTGAATAAGTGAAGATTCGGATAAGATTAAAGAGGAAAAAATTAATTGGGAGATAAAGAGGAATAAATTAAAGAGACGTTAGCGGAAATGGAGGGTGATATCGCGATCTTGTATTAAGAAAGACGGAAATGGGGAAAAAAGGAGGGAGCAGGTACGAGTGGCGTAAGGTAATAACGATCGAATGTTTAGGGAGTGAGTCTATGACTCTCTATGTTCAAGTGATTATGACACTTTCTCACTTGTTTTTCTCATTTTTTTTTCACAAATTTACAAGTGGAAGTAGTTTTTTCATGTCTGAACTGAGGTTAAAACCGAGTTGAGATCACATATCCTATTTCTGTGTCACAACTCTTGTCTCATTGTTTTTATCAAGGAAAAGTTAAAAGTATAGTGAGACATTGTCTGAGACATGAGATGAGATACAAAATGGGACAGAGAATCTGCTCTCGTTTAAACCTGGGATGTTCGGGCACGAGCTTAGCTTTTAGGTGCATTGACTCTTGGACATCTAAGCCAGGGTGCTTGTGTCTTGACCCAGGTTGGTTGACTGAAAAGCGAGACTCTTATACACAATAGTATAGAGGTGTCTTTCATAGTAACAATTTGTATAACTGTATACAGTATACATGATGGTGGTATACAATATAGTAAGACTACAAAAACCCGTGGAGGTCTCGAGACCCCATTCCCTTATAAGGTCGCTACGCTAGTGCTTGTGCGTGGCTATTTGAAGGGGACAAAAGCAATCATTTTATACGATTATTTAAAAAAAAAAAAATTGTTAACACATTTACTCAAATCGTTGACGTTAATACATAAATTTGTTGATGTTTTTGGTTAATTGTAATTATTCTGTTTAATTTTACATTTCTCAAATTCATTGTTTTATAAGTACTTTTGTATAGAATTGTAGTTTGTTAAGTTAATTTGCTGTTTCATTTTTTGGTAATTTTGTTTGGAAAAGGAGTGTTGGACGACGTTAATTTTATGTTTTTTTGGGAAATGGAGAGAGTGATTAAAGTCGAGGACGGAGTGGAAAACGTGTCGATGGCAAGTAAATATTTGTCGATGATCTTTAGCTATTGGGTTGTCGTTGTCGGAAAATTACAAGAAACAAGGTAAAAAAAGTGGCCCAAATAGCAAGTCATCAGCCCGTAGTTGAGAGATAAATCAACAATAATGGGCCTGCTTAAATGAACTCTTTGATGTACACAATTTAGCCCACTATAGAAGAACGAAAGGCCTTTACATTTAGCCATTCATTGTGAGAAGCCCAATTGTGAACATCAAAGAGCTCGTGTAGCAACCTATTTTTTCATCCCGTCTATTTGTTTACTTATTTTGCATTGACGTGTTTCATTTATTTGTTTATCTTTCGAAAGTATGAGTGTTTTCCGTGACCAATTTGATAAGTCATAAGCATTAGGATTCATCAACTTGTCAACCTGTAACAATAACTACAAATGAATCACCGTCTCTCCTTGCTCTTGTAAACAAATACTCGCTCCGCTCCGATCATTTGTCTATTTTTGGTTTTGGTACAAAGACCAAGTAAGAGAGCGACCATTTGTTGGGGTTATTATTGAGTGACAAGTGAACAATATGTCAGGTAGATGATTAAATTACCCTTCAAAAACATTTTCAAGTAGGTAGATTAATGACAGGGACGAAGGGAGTGACCGGGACAATGAAGTATTGTGTACCAGAAGCTAAATTGAGCAAAATTGGTGAGGATATCTATTGTTCTAATTGCAAAAATCGAGCTTTTAATAGTTTTTACAAAAAAAAAAAAAAAAGTACTAACAGCTTTACTTAATGTTTCGTAATATTCTTTTAATTTTTCCTGCATTTCTAGGTAAAGTCTTGGACCGGAAAGACTAAAAATTCAATTAACTTTAACTAAAAACCCCTCTCTCTTCTTTCCCTCTCTAAAACAATCTTCAAATAAATCCCAAAAAAACCCCCCCCCAAACCCTAAGCAGATTGCTCCGCCGCCGCCCCCTCCGTCTTCCACCCCTTGCTAACCCTTTCCTTCGCCGGAGATTTGCCTTAGAGAGGTCGATCTCCGGCGACTCACCTCTTTACCATCAAAAAATTGCGGAAAAATCATGTTTAGCCCACCGGTTTTCTCCTTTTCGTCGGTTTTTGTGGGCTCTTCTTGATTTGGTTCTTTTTTGGTGACTAAGAGGTGAAGGAAAGGGCTAGTTGTTGGCTTGGTGGCTGAGACGGCGGGATCGGCGGTAGCGGCGTCTTCTTTCCATGTTTTTTATTGTCCTTTTCGTTTTTCTTGTTTTTTCTTTCTGTTCTTTAGGCTTGCTTTTGTCCTCTCCCTGTTGGAGAGTTTTGTCCCCACTTATGGTGGGTTTGCTCCCACATTTTGTGG
>JAYMSF010001663.1:0-11576 GCA_036897335.1 Silene vulgaris
CAAGTCTTCAATGGCGATTCAAGGTTATCATAGCTAAGTTTCAGTATGGACATAATCTTATTATCTCCATCTTTAAGCTTGGCTAATCCGCATTCTTGAAATAATCTCCATTTACTTTCATCCTGACCATACAAAAGAGTTCCGACAACTCTGATAGCGAGAGGAACATTTGAGCATTGTTCAACAATCTTCTTGCCAAGTGTAATTAATTCGGCATAATTCACATCTTGTCTATCTTTTTCCCCAAATGCCGTCATCTCAAATAAACGCCATGAATTTTCAGGAGACAATCCTGTTAACTCATATTTATGTCTCTCACTAACCACCATTGCAGTCCTTTCAGAACGTGTGGTTACCAAAACCCTACTTCCTCCTCCACCGCTCATTAAGAATTTTTTTAAACTAAGCCACTTCTCACGATCTTCATTCCATACATCGTCTAGAACTATCAAGTACTTCTTCCCTCCAAGAAAACCTAGAAGTTTCCTATGAACCAAATCCATCGTTAAACCATCAAATTTGTTATCAGAAGCTGATTCTAAAATCTTAGCAAGAATTTTTTTCACTTTAAATTCCTCTGTATTTTCATCAGACACACATGTCCATAACCTCAAGGGAAACTCAGCTATAACTCTATCATCATTAAACACAAGTTGGGCAAGCGTAGTTTTCCCCAAGCCACCAACTCCCACTATAGAGAGGAAAGACACCTTATCTTGCGAACTAGAATCTAAAAGCATACCGATAACCTTATTAAGATCATCTTCTCTCCCGACAATAACCTCATCCGAAAACACATAAGAACAAGTGTCCTCCCTTCTCTCCCTAATAGGTTGGGAGTCAAATCTAAACCCAAACCTTTTATGATTACTAGCAATACCATCAAGTTTTTTCCTAATTTTCTTAACTTCTCTGTACATAGAAATCGCGACACCAGGGCTATTTATCGTAGACGAAAAGAAGTTGAATACCTTTTCAGAGAGTTTAGCATCCTTGTTGTGCTGCTTAAGTTCAGCTCTAGTACGAACCTCGTCAAACAAATCATCAGCATCATAAACAGCATCCTGGAGCTTTTGAATATAGTGTTGCGCTTCGTGGGAGAGTTGACCCTTAGACTCGGCGTCAAGGAGGACTTTCCTAATGCTGATGATGGTCTCTTTGAGGTGATCAAGCTCAGATTCGTAGCCCCTTAATGAGCGAATCTGTCTGATGGCCTCAGACCCCACCATTTCAATCAGTTTTTCTGAAAGACTAATCCCAATTTCAGCCATTGTTATTCAGAGTAAGGAATTTGAGTAGTAATGTATTTCAGAGTAGTGAATTGGTATCCCATATGACTTCTTAAATAAAATGCATGACATTATCCAAGCTGGTGATATCCGACAAACAAGTACAGTATAGGCCTTATTAAACACAGAGTAGGTCTGCATTAAGACGAGAATATCCGTTTTAAATTAAAACTGGTCAAATAGAGCTACATTTGCATAGATGGGAAAAACTTTGTGCTACTTACACGCATTCTGCTTTTGTTTATCTATCTTATTTGACCCGTTTAAGGTATAAAACAGATATGTCCGTCTTAAACAAAAAGGTGTAAAATACAAATACGGCACTTCAAACTGCCATTTTTCAAGGCATCTTTCCTAAGTATCTAGATATTCTGATTTTATTGAATTATTGAATCATTGATTGAATTTAGACCTTCAGTAGCAAATAATTAATTGATTCTTAGTTGGTTGTTTTTGACTTGGGATCTGCAAAAAGCATAGATGTTCATGTTTCATTTTTCTTCTTTGCACTTTTCCTGCATTTATTTTTAATTTCCTAGAAACACATTAATATATCTTTTGGATAACTTTTCGTGGTTATAAATTTTAAAAAAATTACAAAAACTTGTCGTGGTACGGAAATCATGTTATTTCAATACTTCATATGAGCTCAGTTGCCATTGTCGGACACTATAGTATTCTATCCTTCATTTTCTACTAAAAACTTGTCAACTTTTATAAACCATGTCCGATACTTGGGTCAAGTTCAAGTTCAACTTTTATAAACCATGTCTCTCATGAGTTAAAAGATAACCGAGTAGGTTCAAGTTCAACGCAGTTAAAATTACTCGAGTCATAGAGACTCTACTTTACTTGAATCGGTGGTACTAAGAGCATGAGAGTTGCCCTCCTCTTCCTTGGATTTCCAAGGCAACGTAACAGAGGAGAGTTTACGGGCATAATAGCCCATAAGGCGGAGATAAAAATATTCACTGCAAAATTAATACTCCGCAATATGAAACATCCAAATAAGTTGACGGAACAACTTATGACTGTATGCATCCAACCATTGACATTGTAATCCTTAATGACTAAATAAATAGCGGTTTAATAACGGAAACACTTCTTTAATAATTTCTGAAATAAGAAGCTGTAATTAATAAAGCATGTCTGAGCCTTAGTCCCAAAATGATTTGGAGTCGGCAGATAAACATTCATGCCCGGGGGAATACAAGTTAACCTGAAATAAATCTGCAACGACCCTGAGTTCGACTTCAATCCGTTCCTTGCGCAAAAGATGGATTGATTGGAACTGATCTGACACTACAAATAGTTTTTGGTTTCGATTAAAACCTTGTTGTACTTAAAACTAACCCATAAAAAGCTGAAGTTGATCATGCATTGAAGTAAAAAACTAAAAACTCAGATAATATTCCCAACTGTTCTTTTGAAATAACATTATCCAAAACGCCTCAAAAGATATCGAAACTGAAGTTGTGAGGAATAGGTCTAAGCTGAATACATAATACCAACACATACAGTTCTCATTAAATCAGACGATAAATGACCGACCTTTACTAGTAGAAACGAAAAATTCACCTCTGAAATCATGCAGAAAGCAGAAAACTAGTTTGCAGCTGCTGAGAACCCTAGATAATTTTAACTTCTAATGGCTTTGAAGAGGGAAACTATTACATCTTGAGAAGCCCTTGGGAATGTTAGCAAGTTGTTAGAAAACTCTGTCCATTGCTCCGATGACAATACAGTCTCGTACTGCAATTTATCATCCGCCTTGTAATAAATCACTAGTTCAGCAAGGACAGTAGCATTCTTGAGCAGACTGCTTATCAAATGAACCAAACAAGGGTATGAGCACCTTGAGGTGTTGTAGATGACTACGCGTTTGAGAGAGCGTGAACAGCAGTCTTCTTCATCCATGGTAGAATTATCGAGTTTTGACTCAATTGGCTGCAGGATCACAGTTAACAAAATGAGACGGAATGTCCAAAACTGAAAAATCATGCTTTTGGAGTTGATTTTTAAATATGATCCAAAGTACCTGAAGAAAATCGCTGTGCAAGATTGCAACATCTATGACAAGTTCCTCCAAGTACGGTGCATTTCTCAACATCTGACATAGTCCAGGGATGTGCTTCTCCGTCAACCACATACTAAGCTCAACACGTTTCCAATTCATCGACATTTGTGGAAGATGCTTTTCCATGCAGTAAAACAACACCTGGGAATTAACAAGCACACAAAAACAGAATTTTTACTGTTTACTGTTTGCTGCAGTAGTAAACTTAAAGAGGTAATAAAACACATACACAGGAGAAATGTCTTACAGTGACAAATTCACACGAAAATGAGACGAACTTGGCAGTCAAAACCGGCTTCAAAACAGCCATAAACTGTTCAAACTCTTTGAACTCCCGATTTTCAGAACTTAACTCAAATCTAACATCGACAAGAGATGGAAGGTCTTGAATTTCAATACAATTAACAGGTCCAGTGAACCAAAAAGACTTCAAATTCGGACAATCAATTATTAGCTCAAACCAATATTTAAAATAACTATGAAGAATCAGTTTTTCAACATTAGGAGCATCAATCCTCAGCTGATCATTCAATGAATCACAATTACCCATCTCCAACTCCTTCAATAAAGGACACCCAAGAATGATTTCGCGAAACACAGAATTACTGATATCGACATATATAAGCCTCAGGACCCGCAACAAACCCATCTGAAAACGGGTCTGGAACCTCATCACGAGAAACTCCAGCTTCAGTTCAGTAATAGAATTACTGACAAATTCAGTATGAGGTAAGTCGTAAAACGGTTCATCTGGTTGCACCATACCGACATTAATGTCAAGAATTTCGACATCTTTCCTTAGAGCAAAATTTACCCATGAGTCTAGTTCATAAATTAGGTTACCCAATTCCATGAGTCCCATATCCAATAAGTAGGACCAATTTATACCTAACCGAAACCTAGTAATCTTGGGGCGACTATGGCGCACCAGGACGTTTCGTACAAAGATGAAGCATGCCCGAGTCGCTGGCGAGCATTCATTATTATCATCACCACTACCGTCACCAGCATTAACATTATGATCAGGACATGTTTTATACCAATTGTGGATATTCCTGTCACAAATATCGAGACTCGGGAGTAAAGTCCATAAGGTGCCAAAGGGCCTAAGTAACATGGTTCTTACAGAATCATAGGTGGGTAGAAATGACAGGATGTGTATCAGAATTTCGTCTGGTAATTCAGACAACCTATCATTTACTACTTCAACCTTTGAATCCATAGTATTTTACGATAAGTCGATAACCAAAGGTCTCAAGTTCGATTTGAGAACGTACTAGAGCTTTGTCGCCCTTATAATCCTATCCTGTTCGAACTCAGACTGAAATAAAAATGACTAGCTACATAATATTACTGATCTAGAACAGTAAAAGTTTAAAAACAAAAGAACTACACAAATTTAAGACGGATATTGCCGTCTTAATTAAACAAGGATATGACTACACAGTACACACTAATATTTAGACTATTCAAAAAGACAGTAAGAAATTTAGATTGAGGAACACCTGACTTTTTACTTAGGCAAGTTGTTGAATCTTCCCTTGCAATCTAAAGAGTGAAAAAAAAAACAGTAAATAATGTTTTTGACTTGGTCGTACCACACTACCAAATGCTACTTCAGTACTTGACAAGGAACAAAAAGTTCCACCCACTAGATTGATTATTTTTATCAAAGTAAATCTCGGATTTTTATCTACCAAACACCCCAAATAACATAATGACTAGTCAAATACGTTAATGTAAAAGGTTTCAATAAGTTTCAGTCTAATTTTTACAAAACACCCCTTAAGCACCATATTTTAAAGGGACATTTTAAAGTGTTCTGATCAATCCAACCCTTTACCCGACCCGTGACCACCTCAACTTGCAATAGTTACCCAGTTACTTGGCAATTAACAATTCAACATCACTATCTATAACCGTTTCTTGATTCAACCTCAGATCTTGAGTTTAGGTGTTGGGTCAAGTACGAGTCGGTTTAATCGGGTCAATTATTCGAATCAGGTCAATTTTGCCCGATTTACTTAACCGAACCATTTCAGAGCTGACTCTTCCAAGTCTAACTGACCCCAACCCGTCTTAAAAATTGGCCCAGTCTGTCAAATTTGAACTTCCCTAACCCAATCTAAAGCCTATGCAAGATTAAACTAAGCCAGCTCAACCGATCTACCCTCCCCATAGTCCAACACACATGACACATCCGCATCTAAGTCGATTCAACCCGACCAGTGACCACCTCTACTAGCAATACTTTATACTTGGCAATTAACATCACTATCTCTTAATCATCAGGTCAATCATTCGGGCCAGGTCAATTTTTCCAGGTTTACTTAACCAAACCCGTTTCAGAGCTGACTCTTCCAAGTCCAACCGACCCTCACCAGCCAAAAAGCAAAAAAGAAAAAATTGGCCCAGCCTGTCAGATTTGAACTACCCCAGTCCCCAACCCAATCCAACGTCTATTCAAGATTAAACTAAGCCAACCTAACCCAACATCCCAACCGAACTTCCCCATAGTCCAACACAAATCCGCATCTAAGTCAATCCAACCCGACCCGTGACCACACCTACTTGCAACATCACTATCTCTTAGTAAGTCTATCCATTTTTTTTTTGAGGGAATATCTCTTACCATTTCTTGATTCCATGTAGATAATGCCGACGCAAGAATTAAGCAAGTGTGAATGCACATGAAACACGCAACATAACTTCCTCAACTCTTATAACTCCACATAGGCACATACACTCTTCTTCTACTTCCACTACATTCACAACCACCTTTATTTATTCATATTCATACACATACAAATACAAATACAAAAATCCCAACTTTTTATTTTTCTGATAATAATCAATCACCCAGGTAACAAAATCATCTCAATCTTTCCTTTCTTTAATCGGGTTTTTTGTTTTATTTGATTTTAATTTTTCTTCCTTTTGTTATTTCATTTGATGTTTTATGTTGATTGATTTGGTATGTTTGTGTTGATGTTTAATGTATTGGGTTTACTTTATATTCCCTCCGTTCCCATCATTTGTTTACCGTTTTTTATATTCTTAGCGAGGAGTATTTTAATCAAAGGTAAACAAATGATTGGGACGGAGTGAGTAATGTTTTGTTATATGATCAAGCAAATTACTGATGATTTTGCTAATTTTTTACATAAATTTGTTAACTTTAGTAGTTTAATTGATGAATTGATACTGGGTTTTGAATTTTAGCTAGTGAAGTTTCCTAATTTGATGTTTATGTTGAACTGGTCGATGAAATTATGCATGTATAATTATTAGTGGAGTAATGGGAGGAGATTGGTGGTTAGTGGTGGTTGTGGAGGGTGGAAAGAGAGGGTAAGGGAGGAATTACTAGTTTACTACTACCTCCGTCCAAATCATTTGTTTACTTTTTATTAAAAAAATACCCCTCGATTTAACAAATGATTGAGACGGAGGGAGTATACCTAACAATATAGGGAGGTGTTTTGGTATGATCCAAAATTGAAGTTGTCTAAAATTAGATCTTTTGGGTTTTAAGAGTTATTATTAGAAGTAATTCCTATATTTCAGAGGTTAATTTTAGATGTTACATGTGTTATCACTTTATCATTGCTGCAATTGACAACTAAATTAGTGTGTATCATGAGGTAGCGACAATTAACAATGACTATTCATCTACATAACATTATATATTTTGCCTTAAAAATTGATCCAAACATTGGTTAAAATTTAGTTGACTTTGATTAGATAACAAAATCGATTGTCTTTTACTGTTGGATGATTCAATAGCTTTATGGTTTGCAGAATGGGTACCATATTTCGCACCATTATCCCGTGTTTTCTACTCTTCCTCCTTGTATCGCCACTGGGGTTATCAGCATCAGATGATGGCTTGTTCAGAGTTGGTTTGAAAAAGAAGAAGCTGGATGAAGTCGACCGAGTTGCCACCCAGTACAGTTCCAAGGGTGAGAAGTTAACCTCGATGTTACAGAGGAGGTATGGTGCTGGGAACACTTTAGGAAGTGATGATGATTTTGACATTGTTGAACTGAAGAACTATATGGATGCTCAGTATTTTGGTGAGATCGGTATTGGCACTCCTCCCCAAAAGTTCACCGTGATATTTGACACTGGAAGCTCCAATCTCTGGGTCCCATCCTCGAAATGTTACCTTTCTGTGAGCTCCAATGTTATTCACTCTGATTCCGATTATTTGATGTCAGATTTTGTTATCGCCATATAACTTTTGATTGCTGACGTATCTGTACCCTGATTTCTTGTAGATAGCGTGCCTTCTACACCACAAGTACAATGCGAGGCGGTCAACCTCTTTTACTAAGAATGGTTTGTTTCTACTCCTCGTAATGGTCTTTTTATGTCTACTATCATGGTCATTCTTGTAACAGCTGGGAATCCTGGGATTATTTTTTAGTTTGTAACTATCCTTAGAAGATTTTTGCTGTCTTTGTGCAATATTGTTTTAGTTGTGAAGATAAGAGAGTATAATACATAATTACAAAACATTTTAGCCGTGTAGTGGTTGATTTAAGCTCGTGTAATGGTTATACTTTGTGAGCCTCCATTTACTCTTTTCTTGGATTTTATACTTTGTGCAGGAACCAAGGCGGGTATTCGATATGGTACTGGGTCCATTTCAGGGCACTTCAGTCAAGACCATGTTACAGTGGGAGATCTTGTAGTTGAGAATCAGGTAATTATAGATAGAACTTATGATACTGTTGTCTTGTGATGTCGTCAGTAATTTACCGTACCCTGGTATTTGTTGTCCAGGGATTTATTGAAGCAACAAGAGAGCCTAGCATCACATTTATAGCTGCGAAGTTTGATGGTATACTCGGGCTCGGATTCCAAGAAATTTCTGTTGGCAATTCTGTTCCAGTCTGGTAAGTTAGCTGCTTGTGTTTCCTATTTAACCATCCTGTATGATTTTACGATGATGTACTCATAATGTCGTAGCATGTTCCAGCTTTGACTCTCTGACCCGTCTGAAATTAATTTATTCTTTGCTATGTATTTCACCAATTAGCGTTTGCTGTGTTTGTCTAGGTACAATATGATGAAGCAGGGACTTGTCAAAGAACCTGTATTTTCCTTTTGGCTAAATCGTAATGCTGATGAGGATGTAGGCGGGGAAATTGTTTTTGGTGGGATGGATCCTAACCATTACAAGGGCACACACACTTGGGTCCCCGTGTCTCGTAAAGGGTATTGGCAGGTACTATTTTCATCCATTACCTGCTTTATAATTGTCTTATGTTTTGTTTGTTCGTCCTCAGCTTGTCAACATGTTTGTTTTAACATTGCAGTTTGACGTGGATGATGTCTTGGTTGGCAGTGAAACAACTGGTACGTTATTATTTGTAAAAAGGGGTTCATATTGTCTTATTTATGCGCTGCTTAATTTATACTTTGTGTTTGACTCTTCCTCTAAAAACTAGAGTTACCGTATTTCAGGCTTCTGTGATGGTGGCTGTTCTGCAATAGCCGATTCTGGGACTTCTTTGTTGGCTGGCCCAACGGTAAATCTTTGTCTAACATAAAATGCTTTACACTCTAAATTCTGTTCATTATTCAAATTGTCTGCTTTTGTTTGTGAATATTAGAAGGACTTCCTTTTCTTTTTCTTGCCACTTCGTTCCGGTGTTAAATTTTTCGTAATTTTAATTTTAAGCCTCAAGTTCCTTAATTGCATATACTCTCTCGATTTATGATTTATGTCAATGCACTCCTTTTTTACCCAATTATATGAATTCACCGCTTTTCTATTTTGCGTGATAAAAAGCACATTCTTGTATTGGGCCCAGTTCATGATGTAGGAGTATTAATATCCTAAAATATTGGTCAAATAGATGTGTGAATCAGCTTGAACGAAGAGAGCAAAACTTATAGAAGTTCCACTTTCCTATGAAACATTGCTTCCAGTAAATTTTTTGCAGTATGACTTCTATTTCCTATGAACAAATAAGCCAGCAGTAATTATTCATCAATTTGATATGGTAAAAAAGTTAACTGTATTCTACATGATGACGAGAACTGCAAGTTCCATAGGCTCCTTTGTGTAAGCAATTTTCATCATCTTACTTGGTCTACTCATGTACCTTTCTGTACTCTTCCCGTTATAAATTTTTTAATGTCCATAGCAAGTGTTACATAATGTGAAATTCCAAAGAATGTAATATGTGACGGATATCCTTTGTGGAGCTTGTTACTGCCTGAATAACTTAACTTTTTATTAGGCTTCGAGTTTTTATTTCCACTTTTGTATCATGTGTCTTGCTTCATACAGTATAATTTATGGAGTAGAATTATTGATTTTTAAGTTCCATGTTTTATGATTAGTCAAAAGTCCACATATCTATAATACGTATTTCGGTTGCTATCAGGCTGTGGTTGCTCAGATTAATCATGCTATTGGTGCTACTGGAATTGTCAGTATGGAATGCAAGTCAGTTGTCTCAGAATTCGGGGAGCAAATCCTGGAGATGTTAGTATCAGAGGTATATATATATCCTGTAGTAACTCTAGTCTTTACTGTAAATTGTCGAAAATTATCTAGTGACTCTTTATCATCTGGTATTATTTTCACTGTTAATGCTATTGAGGAATGTTATGTAGGCTCGGCCACAAAAGATTTGCTCCCAAATTGGTCTTTGTACTTTTGATGGCAAGCGAGGTGTCAGGTCAGTTTTTGTGTTTTACCTTGTCATTCATTATCAGAGTATATTTAAATGTTGTTGGAATCTAGAAACGGCGGTGCCACAGTCACTGTTCCAATTTTTCTTGGGTGTCAATGAGTCTTAGTGAGACCTTGTGTTTCTGTACAGTATGGGTATCGAAACTGTGGTTGATTCAAGTGCGGACAAGTTATCTGGTGGCCTCCGTAATGCTATGTGCACTGCTTGTGAAATGGCAGTGGTTTGGATGCAGAATCAGTTGAGACAAAATGAGACTGTAGATCGCATTCTCGATTATGCCAATCAGGTATAGTAGATTGATCTCAATTAAGTGGCTAATAAGTAATAACTCATTTGTTGGGAGCTTACTCACGTGATTCTCATTGCAGCTCTGTGAACGACTGCCTAGTCCAATGGGGGCATCTGCTCTTGACTGTAACCTTATTTCTTCAATGCCATATATTTCCTTCACCATAGCTGGAAAGACATTTGATCTCGGACCTGAGCATGTAAGTAAATAGGAAACTGTTAAGAGTATGTCATTCCTTGTTAAATTAACAGCCTTTTGAAAGCATAAAACTAATGTATCTGGGAAAGCAACAAGTTCATCCGTCCCAAAAAAAATAGAGATCAGATTTAAGCTAGGATCATTTTAAATGTCCCGCTTTAGTTAGGGCAACGTTTCCCCTCCCGCCAAATTCCTTCTTTTGACTAATGTCATGGTGTGAAATTTCAGCCTGAGACCTGCTCTCGGATTTAAACATCTTGGCCTAATCTCGGTCGTTTTTTTGTTACACTATAAATCATTGGTTCAGACGTAGAAAGTATAAACATTTATATTGGGACAACCCGAAATAAGATCTCTTTTTTGGACGGGAGGACCGGGGTGTAGAGTTTTTAATTCTGCATTATCCTGCACCTACATTCACTATCTACACCTGCTGGATGTTTAAACTCATAACGAGCACATCTTCGTTGTTTAATCTCTGTAGTTGGCCGTGACATTTAACCATGTCATACTTTGTGCTGTGTCTGGTTCTTTCTACTTGCCGCCACTATATTTAACTTTAAAACTGTTGTGATCTCTTGACAGTACGTCCTCAAAGTGGGCGAGGGAGATATTGCACAATGCATCAGTGGTTTTTCTGCTTTGGATGTGCCTCCTCCTCGTGGACCCCTCTGGTAAGTTTCGAGATTCCAACTTTCCTAGTCTCTTTTCATTGTTTGCTTCAACGAGATCACGGACCGGCATCTAGTCTTAAACGATCTAATTATGTTTTGTTGCTTCGACTTTTTACTCCGTTTCTATACTTCTCTTCTGGATTTTTTGTCATTTTTGCTTCCAACTTTTTCTTTAGAATAGCTAGCTTTATGGCATGTCGATTTTAAAAATGGGTGTATTGTGGCGCAGGATTCTGGGAGACATATTTATGGGAAAGTTTCACACAGTGTTCGACCATGGTAATCTTCGAGTTGGATTTGCAGAAGCAGCTTAAGCTAGGAGTTGTAATCTTTGTTAGT
>JAYMSF010001664.1:0-11575 GCA_036897335.1 Silene vulgaris
CGCAATTTAATTTGAGTATTTTTTTTTTTTTTTTTTTTATTTTTTTTTTTGTGACGAGGGAATCCGCAGCTACGTATTCCAGGTAGTTATCGAACGTGACAGACTCGAAGTCTATAAGAAATGGACTACCTGTGTCTCCTTTAAATTTCACCAAAGTTCTAAGACACCACCCTTGCGGGCTTGAGTATATCTACTTTATTTGTTATAATGTGTTTTTTTAGGGGTATTGAAGAACACTTTAGCATCCCTTCTAACATTTCTATATAACGATTATATTTTTCGGTAGAAATGGAGTAATTTCTGAAAGATTATTTAATTATATATGAAAATATTTTAGTTTGTCTGATTACTCTGATGCAACTGGATGTGTGGGTGTATTCGTGGTCTGATAGACATTAGCTAGCTTGGTTAAGTCATGATTTATGAGTTATGAGAAGTAATACTCATGACTGGATTCAAATTCCATCACTAACATATTCGCCCTTATGACTCCTATCAGAGAAAAAAATAAGATAATATGTAGTTTTTTTTTTTTTTTTTTTTTTAATTACTTGTTTTCGCCATTTTGAGGTGGCCAAACACAACTTGATTAACGAAATCAATTTATGTGAATAGTCATATTTATTAATGAAATCAATTTATGTAAATAGTCATATTTATTACTTCGTACTCAATTACCATTTCATTTTGTCAGATGCAGTTTAATATAAAATTTCATGTTTAGAAAACTTTTCTAATGCTATACCAATAACCAATCGGCTGAAACAATATACTCCCTCTCATTCATAATAAGTGTTCCATTTCAGTTCCTCTTATTCATAATATAAGTGTCCCATTGTTTGAATATATGAGTGTAATATTTTAATAAAATGAGACATTTATTAATTATTATGAATAGGAGGGAATAAAATGGAACACTTATTATGAATGGAGCGGAGTATGTATTGCTTTGGGTTCAACTCAAATTATTTATCAAAAGCAGGTGCACGTAAGATTGTAATTTTGTCTTAGGTTTGAAGTAACCCACAAGTATAATAAATCAAAATTTGGCTGAAAGAAAAGGAAAGAACACCCAAATGGAAGGGAATCGGGGATTAAGCTTCTTTACATGTGAAATCTACAAAGACAATAATCTCCTATATGAACATGATATTCATGGCTCTTCATGTTACCGATTGTTCCTGAATGTAAACCAACTCCGTAAAATGAAATTAACGCTGAGTGTACCATTTGGAATAATTCTTAACATTAAAGTTTCTAACCTACCCCGATAGGCTAAACAAGGAACGGGCCTTGGAGCAGAAGAAAAAAGGGGACAAGACCTCAACGTTTAACCTCAAGTCTAAAATAACCGTCATTCAACTACTAAGACAAGGGGATTAGTGCTGTGCCAAATCTGAACTTAAAAGGCAGCAGGAAGCCAGGAACTGAGCCCCTCCCAACTAAAGAAAAATGTGTCGCGGTGAGAAAGAGTTCAAAACACTAGCCAATAGTTAATATTGTTATAGCAGTAAGGGAACGCACAATTGTCTTGCCCACACTTTTCACAAGTAAACAATCAGCATATTCAGTAACTGCAACAGCACAAAAATGCACCAAAACTTGGAGAATTGAATGATTACACATCGAGATGACCTAAAACTTACAATTCTACAGGTAATGCTCTCCTACATCTCATGGTACACATAACCACCAATAGCCTAAAATGAATACACCCCCTCCTTCCTTCGTCTTCAAAAAAAAATCACAAGAAAATAACAGCCGTCGATCAGCTAAAAATCAGTCATTTAAAGAATATCCTCCTCTTCTTTCCTTTTCCTTTCTGCATAGCCTGGAAAAGTGGTAAATTATTTTGCTCAGACTGACGTTCCGAAAGACAATGTGATATGGAGTACATGTCATTGTAAAACGGAGTATTACATAAATTGCAGATATAACATGGTAGATATAACATTAAAATAAATACGGAGTATCAGCCACAAAACAGCACACCGTCATGAAATTATATTACGGTTTTGGAGGTCATTGCGAGCATATTTCGAGGTGCTAAGTGCTATCAACGCAATGAAAGAAACCATGGTGCACAACTACCAATTCCCAGATCAAGACTGAAACTGAGATTAAATACCATGATTAAAAAACACCAACACAAAATTCCACCCAATGAACAAGGCTCCTGCTTACCGATTACATCATGTACCCCCTACAGGTAAATGACCAAAATGACCAGTCCAATCCTATGTGTACCTGCTATAAGGTAATAACTTCCTCTTCATAAATCAAAGAGTTTCCTTTATTTTGTAAGGATTACTCAATATCATAGAGCTTCATACTATAAGGGCTTTTCACTAACATAAAGTTATAAGCTGCACGAAGTGGAAATTGAAATAAACTTTGAAGTTCGCACCTCCACGCAAACTCTCTACAAGGACTATAACCACCAAAGGCAAGCATATCAACACACCTCATCACTTAGGCACTACACCCAGATACCCAACTTTTCCCTCATCATCACCCAGAATAAAAATCAGCCGAACCTCCCTTTTCATAACTACCCAAACACACTACCCCCTGCAACCTTGATCCACAAAACCACGAGAGACTTTGTCCTTCATTTGCACCACTCCACCTTCTTGCGTTAAACATGACGTCGATAGTGGATCGTATGCGGCAGAGTGTCACATTGCTGCGGCGTCACTGTCTGAAGAAGACAGTGGTAGGATCGGTAACAGGATGCAGGTGATATTGCTATAAGTAGTGTTGTGGACTTGTGGTTGCTTGGTAGGAAGTGGCAGCCGTGGTGTTATTGTGGCTGGTATGTGGTCCCAGGGTGGGTGGATAGGTGGGGGGAGAGAGGAGTGCATCGGATGATTGGAAGGGAGAAAAGGGGCAATAGTTAAATTCATTAGGTTTATTAATAGGATAAGCTAAAGTTTAATTTAGTAGGGTTAGTGGTAACAAAGTTGGTGATTTTAGATAGGCCCTCACAACACAGGTGAATTTTAGGGAAAAAAATATTAAGGGGGCATTGTGGTCTATGCCATGAGAAAAAATAAACCAAATTGAAAAGTATACAACCAAATGGACTGGACAAGGCCTCACAAGGAGAAAACATATACGAGTGTATGAACCAGAGAGAGTAGAGAATAGTAGGGTAAATGATGGTCTTTAAAGAAGTCATCTGCACAAGAAATGATTACATAAAAGATATTATATGAAAAAAGTTGCGATCATATTACAGAAGGAAACATACCTTCATGACAAATAGTCTCAATGTAAGGACAATTGTATCTCTTACACTGCAAAACCAAACAGTAAATTATTTTAATATACAGTTCACAGTAACCTCAACATGTGCGTTATAAGTTATAACAATCAAAAGAGAAGCAGTAATCAAAAGCCTTACAGTCCCAAATATCACTGGAAAAATACCACGCTTCACAAAAAAATGGTATAAAGTAAATTATATTGTAATTTTCCTTTGACTACTAACAAGAAAAGAATTCAATAAGAACCTTAATTTGACATATAACAAAGCTAATCTGAGACTAACTATGCTGCCATTACCTAACAATATCTGCTATATTGTCCTCAGCTCGCAGTAGATGCTCAACTCCACTTGCATTGAACAAAGAAAACTCGAGATCATGACCATGAGTAATGGATACCTGCATAACAGAGACGCACAATTAAGGCTACGATGTGAGAAGATGCTAGAGAAGGATAGATATTCTAGACAAAATTGTTAAGAATATCTTCTTGTGCGTTATGAAGATTGTGACACATGTATTTGAAGGGCAGGTATTGTGATTTGTACATTGCCTCAGCTAGATACCACCGTCATAGGTATTGTAAAAATGGTGAAATATACACAACTTTTCCCTAAAAGAGGTTGTTTCATCCAAGTGACCCTGTATAGAAAATCGAACGACCGTCTCTTTCTTAAAAAAATAGTCTTACAGTTTTACGACTTATTTCAATTAACTCTATGATTCCATAAGGCCCAAAGCCAAAAGAATAGCGTATCTTAGGCTGCTTGCAAATGGATGGAATAAGAACGCTTCACGCAACCAAATTATATTTTCTTCCACATTGTTGTAACCATAATATAGGGAGTAGGTCTAGAGCGTGACAGTTGTGTAACTTGTGGTCACAGTTCACACGACAGTTATTTTAGGTAGATAATCGTGCGACCATCACAAACAAATTTTTGCGTCACACGAGTAATGATGCATCCTTTCATTAAAGTATTTTCCTTCAAGAGAAAAAACAAAGAAGAGAACTTGTAATACTAGTACTCCGTATTTTACTGCTGCAAGCCAACAAAAACTCTACATTGATATTTTCTTAAAAATTACTCATCTACATAGGGGTTGGAGTGCGGGCTTACGAACTCCACACTTGATACAGCTACACAAAATGTGTGACAACAAGTCCCTAGAATGGCTGGCTCATTGATGGCCTTTAACTCCGAAGATATTAATCAAGGCGGAACAGATTGCAACTTTCTTAATAGAAGCGGCTTGCAAGCCAGTTTTTTTCTTTTTTTTTTCCTCGTGTTATGCCAGCCAGGTATATTCATTATATGTCAATCGCTGTAGTCTAACAAGTTTCTCCGTGTAGCAACTCCTAGATTATCAGTGTCTCGGTGCACAAAGGCACAAAGCTACTTGCCTGAAGTCTGAAAACCCACGAAAGATTTAAAAACGTATTCAAGCTTGTTGCTTTCTCGCTTAGAAGGGGTGATATCTCCCATCAATTGAGTGATTGAGGGTGTTGTGCTTCTACATTGGTTTGTCCCTGGTCTCCCTACCAAATCATCCTACTTGGTTAATTTAAGGGTAAATTGATAACTTATCCTAGTATAATACACTTCTTCAATCTTTATACCTCAAATTTTTTTTCAAAACTTACACTGAAATACTGAATATCTTCATTTCTTCCAAACTTAATACCAAGCTGAAATTCTGGCAAAAAAAATGGCGAACTGTACTCTTTAACCCGTTACAACTCATTTTTTTCCAACAACTATTTACCAACCATATAAACCAATCAACACCCACAAGGACACAACCGCCACCACATACAAACCCCTTATGCCGATAGTCTCTCTGCCACACCGTCACCCACACCCTCCTCATGTAAACGTCAACCTCGACAACCCTTACCCTACCCACTACAACCACCATCCTACCCCTGTCTATCTCCGACCGAAAATAGGACATCAACCCACCGCCATTTGCATAACTAGCTACACCTCACCGTTAGACACTACTTAGACCCCAAACCCACCACACACAACCCTAATAACCACTAAATCCACGATCTCCACAAAGCCAACTTGCTCCGGCGGCCTTGGAAATTATTACTTCTCCAGAAAATGGAGATTTGTGCACAACAAAGCATAAGAAAGGCAGTGTGTGACTGCGTGCTTGGGGATTCAAAATGACTTAAAGTGACCCAAAATGACCCCTGACAAGTACTAAGTCATATTAATGTTATATGCATCAAAATGGAATTTCATTGGTTACAACCATCTTAATAAACAGTTAGATTTGTAAAATAGTATTTCTTAATAAAAATAGTACTAACTAAAGTGTTTTAGCCATTAACCCGAAAACGGCCTGACCGAAAGTGACCCGACCCAAAATGAGCCGACAACAAGTCACCTGAAATTGACCCCAAACCCGAAATGACCCAACCCGGCCCGAAATGTATGACAGACCTGAAATGACCCGACCCGATTGACCCATTTGCCACCTCTAAGTGTTACAAACTCCCCCACTTAAAGAACACAACGTGCTCGTTGTGCCTCAAAGCTGATCGCGGCCAAGCCCACAATCCTCCCCCGCTAGGTGGGTGACCTAGGTACTCCTGACCATAAGATCGCCACACAGTCTCAGGGTTGCTCTCAAAGAACTAAAAAGAACATATTTACAACCATCCTACAGAAGTATCTAAGGACATTATGTGAGACCTAACATATATTTACATACACCGAGAAGAAACATACCGTAGTACCCGGCGAAAACTTCTCATTGATGGCAATACCACTAGTTCCACTGCCCTTGATAGTGTAACCTTCACGCTTGATTGTCAAAATAGCAGGCTCCCATATGTCAAGAAAATTTGTCTGCAACAGATCAACTAAGATGTTCATAATCGGATTTATCTAAAAACGAATCCAGACTCAGACAACGAATAAAAAGAGATAAAAGAATGAAGTCTAACATACCGAAAGTGACACATGATATGAGGCTTGACCATTGTAAAAGTTCTGTTCTATGTGACTTTGCATAGACGGATCTGCGAGAAAGAAAGTACATTTCCAATTTTCAACAAATATGTAACAGTAAAGTTTTTCCCATGCAGCCCAACTCATAATAGATATTATGACAAATTGACAATTGAGCCTTAGATATTAGGAAGTTGGGGCAAATGAAAAGTTTCTTTAGGACACTTTAGAAAGTAGGAAAATACGGAGTGGAGGAAATCTGAAGGATGGGGCAAGACTTGGGCCATCTTGATTTGGAAAAGTGCCATATTCGAATTTATCAAGCTCACTGGTCACCGGACATCTTCAAATTTTTAACTAATACTTTTAGGTGCTATGCGATATTTAAATATGCTTTACTAGTACTGTCACCTCCACCACACTCTTATCCCTTGATTGAAATAAAAATAACATAAAAATATAAACGAGAACAATTAAAATGAAAACTTGTTTGGCGGCATCCACTGTTTTGTTTTACCAAAGTCATATTCCTCTGCTAGTCCTAATGAAATTGCCTGTTCATTAGTCTCCTCAGTTTTTTTTATTCATGTCCACTAGGCAGGGGATTTAGTGCTACACAAGACTGAAGATTCCTCGGTGGGAAATATTCTATGGCTAGACAAGCACAAGATGAATGATCCAAAGTTGGATTTACATATTCTGGTTTGGTGAAAAAACACAAGATAACTTTTTTTTAAAAAAACAGGAAATTAACTCACTTCACTATCAATTTCAACATCTTACCGCAAACGATTTTGTTGTGTTCATTAGCAAAAACTCTCACAAGCTCCCCCTGAATTTGAACAGAGAATGAAATAAGAAAACTAAGGGTTTTTGGAACCTAACATAAAAGAAATCAAAATACACTTAAAAAAATAGGGATGACTAAGAAGTTTGCCTTTCTTTTCCTGTCGTCCAAAGGTTGGACTTCAATAGCCAAATAGGTCTCCACGTCATCAGCAGTGACAAGGTATATCGGTTGTTTTGCCCCTGATATGTAAAAGAGTTCTTGAGTGCTATAGTCTTCAGATAAAATGATAGTCAATGTACATTAATGAGCTGTATTAAAACTATACCGTCTATGTATTTCACAGACCCATCTTCTAAATGGCGCACCCACTGAACAAAAAGAGGCAACATTTTAGGATTAGATCTTAGGAAGCTCTAGTAAATATGCGTTTGCATGAAGTTTCAACTTTCACAATAAGGACCTCAAAGTTACAGCTTGTTGTTCCATTGACAGAATAGCCACAAGCCTGGAGCTGTCTCCCAGGATAAGGTTCACCTGATATCTGAAGGTCCTCTATAGCTGGCAATGGATCATCATCGGCAGCTGAAATGCAACACAAATTCTACATAAGCTACCACCCGGGGAAACCTTATAGTTTATGGTAGTTCCAAACAAATTACCCTCAGAGAAAGAGGACGATGGTTCTTCAGGAACCGGTTGAAGATAGGGATATGAGGAACTGGGATCCTCAAAGGTGTTAGAATAAGGCGAGGACCCAGGAACCCATGTTCCAGCTTGTTCTCCCTCAGTATGGCTCCCTTCGTCAGCTGGATAACCCTCAGAGCTGCTCACCGGATCTTTGAATTTGACCTGTCTGTTATGTGTCGCATACGCCTCATCATTGCTGCTTGCAGCTCGTCTACCATTGACATCTGAATCCCTGAAGAACATACATGAACTAGATAACTAGCCTGACTAACTTAGTAAGATGTGGTCTCCATCTAAAACGTCTCACGCCAAACAGTAGGATGCTATTCACAATATTGCTGCACAAACAGGAAGTATAGGCAATATGTGGACCAAAAATGGCCTACATGCCTACATACACTGAACCTAGGTAGTGAAAAATGAAACTAAAAGACTAGATTGAAATTTCAAGTCATCATGTTTCCACACTCAACAAATGAAACTGTAAATGACATCAAGACTCAAAATATAGCACAACACAGATTGACCAGAACATAGTCTGACTTTAGAACTCACGACTTTGTTTTTATAGGAACAGGTGTTAAAAGATTTTTGTAACAAAGAAAGGTATATTGATGGAAAAAAATTAGTCACCTAAGGATAAAGATTGAATCGTTCTGAAGTATAAAATCACCGTAGCAGTGAAAAAACAAATTTAATCACTGAAAGAACTATTGAAAGACAGAAACCCTATTAAAGCCATCATCCAACATCAATCCTGCCATCAGTAGGGTCTATTAGGTGATGAGTGGAATTCAAGTGAACACAATTCTACCTTGATAGATAAGAGACTATATATGCAGATATTTGCAGAGAGGCTATTCCAAAATTCCATCACACAAGAAAAATTCTCATAAATATGTCAGATTTCACCCTAGTTCACTTTTATATTAAGACTCTTAAATTGAGGTTACAGAAAGGAGGAAATGAGAATCTCCTTTGAAGGGCATGAGATTCGAACCGCAACGAAACATGGCCCGCCCTTTGATAGGCGGAAACAATAAGCTCACAAGCAAATGAAGATTCACTTTTTGAACAACAAAATTATCACCATGAAACAAGGAATCTAGCATTAACATTGAAAGTCAAACATGGAATTCATCATCTACTCACAACCATAATAGTTGCACTTTGGATATACAGGAAAAGCTTTTCACAGCGTAGAGATTCCCAAAAATCAACCAGCAAACAACATTGAAAGAAAACAGGACCCACCAACTTAGTCAGATGGTTGTTTTTTGTTCACAGTGGCAATCTTCAGTTGACCATGCTCACCTGCTTGCAAGAGGTGAAAACATCCCCGGGTTATTTAGCTCAGTGTTCTGCACAGGACCAGTTGCACTAATTTGAAGATCATGCTGCCCCCTAGAATCCCAATCTGTAGCCATCTGACCACTAGAGCTAGCCATATTTGCTGGAGAAAAAGTTGTTTGAGGCACAAGTTCAAGCCCGATTTTTCCCTGACAGGAAACACCGCTAATAAGTAAAAAAGGCACACAGCTGAATAGAAATATATAACTTACAGACAAATGATCATACTGAAGTGATTGCTGCACCACTGGAATGTTCTGGTGATTGAGATGCAAAGTTTGGGCTCGTCCCATAGGAACGCCATGGTGTCAGTTGATACTGAGACTCTTTCAACTTTGCCTATAGCGAAAGACATAATTAGAAAAGCTATAAATGTAGGCATGCAAACAATTCTACATGTGCTGATATTCTCTCTTATACACATAACGAAATACCTCAGTGATTATCAGCTTTTCTTGCAGATGTTTGAATAGGACCTAATAATGAGATGGAGAGTAAAGGAAGCAACTGTTAGTATTGAGCACTGGTGTGAGATAACTACAGATTATGGTTAGTATCCCCAATGCAGCACCTGTCCCACAGGAAAAAAAAGCTACGAACCCCCTGATTATGAAATGATGCATTGAAAATTTGGAAGATTACCAAACTCATACAGACCTTGATATTACTAACAATAGACTGGGCATCCGAAACCTGCGGCTGTAGAGAATATTCGGCAAGAAGAGGCAGCAAAGAAGATACAAAAGTTGTCCTCTCTTGTTGTGCATCCTGAGAGGGCAATGGTGTAAAATGTAAACCCCAGCAGACATGTGTGTAAATCAAATTGAGCGCCAACATTACACCGATTCACATCCTTTCTTCAACAACTAAACTTCAATAAAGATATATCATATGATACGCATGAGCGCGATAAAGAAATGAAGAGAAAGCAATAAGTATGCATGACTTGCCCCAGAAGCCAAAACATAGAGGACCTTAATTAGCATAAATGATCCAAAAAGACCAAGCAGAACATGACAAAAATCTATGTTACCTGGGAATTAGGACACCTTGCCAAAAAAATGGAAAAAAAAAAAAAAAAAAAAAAAAAAAAAAAAAAAAAAAAAACTGGCAGGAAATATGCTATGATACAGAATTTATATTACCTGTAAGGCATAAGTAAGGCGGACATTTTCTTCTATCACACCTTGTCTGTAAGAAAGAGCTTTTGAAGCTGCATCAACAACATCTTGTTGCTGCTGATCAAAGGCCTGCATTTAAGCATCAGTGAACTTTTAGTCATATTCACATGGCAAGACTGAAAGGCTTGAGTCTCCAAGCATGAAACATTTGTCCAGAAACCCATAAACACGAACTGCATACCATTCGAAGATGAGCAATGCGCTTTTCCAGAGCATATTTTTCATCACGAATTTGAGCTTCCTAGTGACAAGAAACATAAGGAACTTACAAAACAATCACTTACATGAATATAGTGTAAGATAAAAGCAAGGAGTTACGAGCTGAATCTCATAAATTTCCTCACCTTTATAGAAAAGTCAGCTAGATGTTTCCTCAATTGAATTATTTCCTCTTCCTGCTCCCTGATCTTTGGCATAAGAATAGTACTGAGTTAAGTGCAACTTAAACTAACAGGTTGGATTTTAAAATTTTTTTAAAAAAAAAAAAAAAAAAAAAAAGCGGAAAATAACATCGTTGAGAAAGTAGGACCTGCTTCCAGAGATTGTTGTGGTTAGTTGTTTCACTTTCAGCCACTGGCGTTAATCCTTGTTCAGGAACATTTACATGGGGTTCATAATCATTATTTTTTGGATACCTGTAAGAAAATCGAACCAATATCACAACAGGAAAATTGAGTATTACTCATAGGCAAGTATTTGCAGGCAGAGGGGAAACAATCCTCCAACTTATTAGCAACCATGAGATACCTTCCAGGAGAGAATGATGTGGGTGGCACAATCTGAGAAAACTTAGCATTGTCTGAGGTCTGACCGCCTGAAAAAGTGGTTAAGTTACCATTACTCCAGTTGTCACCAGAGTGGCCTTCTGCAGGGAAAAATGCTTTTGGTACAAAAGTCTGATGAAGGATCAATGTACCTAATGGATCATGTTGAGAAGTTGTTTGGCTACCACTGTCACCCCCCTGTCTGTGCTCATCAGACGTATTGTTTGAGTAATACCTTTGAGCTACAGACTTGTCAACTTTCTATAAAAATGAGAAGGAGAAACGAAGTCATATCAAACAGAAGTACGATAGATGCCCATATATGGAATGCAAAGAACAGAGGATCATAGAGCAATATATTAAATAGAAAAGTGGAGTAGCGATAAGTGTGGACAGAGTTATAAGGTTATAAGTAGCAACTCTCCTCAGAAAGGGTTAACATTTCATGAGTGGTGTAACAAGTTGAACTATGGGAGAAACAAAATTGACCAGAGACACAAGTATAACAAACAATATACACATGTTGCACACTTAATGAAAGATCAAGGCCAGTAAATACTCACAAAAT